>OX439046.1:77168933-77319369 GCA_949317995.1 Acholoe squamosa | reverse complement strand
TCCCCGACTTACTCATCCTCCACAACCATGACCGATGGTGTGTGGTTATCCTCTTTTCAAAAGTCCCGAGATACCGACGCGAGCGTTGCTCCTGTTGCTGGTTCTGCTGTTGTTTCAGCTAACACTGATGGCGCTACTCTTCTTACTTGAAACCCTTTACGGTATCGAGAGGAGTTTTACCAAGAGTGGAACCAGACGTCCAAGAAGAGAAAAGCGGTAGTGAAATGTGAACCACCAACACCTTCCACAGTCCCCAGATTGGAGTTCTTCATCTTTGAAGCTGGAGATCTGGCTCGACGGGGTTAGGATCTCCAAGGAACGCTACAGCGCCGTGAAGTGCACCTCAACGCCAACCATAAAAGTAAACCTCACCACTGACGCACTCCTCAAGCTAATAGTCCAAGAGGAGGTACGGATATGCAACAGAGCGGTTTCCCAAGGACTACCTAATTACAACACATGGTTCGTCATCCTGGATCCGCTACTCAGCTACTAGAAGGGTAAGAACGTCATCCATGTGCGCAGAAAACTCTGACACAGGAAGGTGTGACGCTTACGACAAGGCACTGAAAGAACTGGGTGACAAAAAACAGATTATCCTTGAATTTCTTGATAAAAATTGATTGAGACTTGTGTGAGATCGTGTTGAAGTATGTTTTATATGACGTGTATGTAGGTGTATATATTTGTGTAGGTATGTTGCATATTTAGGTGTACAGTAAATAGATAGATAGATAGATAGAAAAATTCTCTTCACATATAAGTAGCTTAGTGAAAATGGATCATCATATCTGTGAACAGTGTTTCAAAAAATTTAAAAGGGTGTACAATTACGACAGACACGTGGAAAAATGTAGGAAATTGCATAAAATTGCATAAAAATTACCTGTCAACGCGAATCTCTGGACGGAGTGACTATTCTTCCGATAATATGCACTATACCGGAGGGTGAGGAATTGGCCCACAATACAAACAGGAGTCAGGACACAAGGGAGTCACGTGAGTGTAACAAACTTAAGACTACCAACCGGTGAGTTGAGTGAAGCTGTAGATACTATGCATCAGATTCACATCACGCAAAGATTCAGATACAAAGTGGGTTTGTCAGTAGGGTTAATTTTACACACAGAGAAAACAGAAACAAGCTACGCTTTTACAACCCCTCCCCACCATAACTAATTCAGAAACTTTGGAAGAGCTTCTCTCCCTTATGGAAAACACTGTCAGTTCCAAAAAGGTACAGAAACTTTACGACTCTGACACCAAGTGGAAAGTTCTTTTTCCACCAATTTGAACGTTTGCAATTACATGGGACCCAGAGAATTCCCATAGGGTCAGGGTTACCCATTCGAGTCAACTTAAAAGAGAGGAGGTGTGTTAGATTTTCCCAACAGGGACAAGTTATGCGTCTTTCGCTGCATATCCTTTCACTTATACAATACCGCAAAATTGTTGCGTCAGTTCGACTCCACTGCGAAACCTGAAACCTTTCCAGGTTTGATCATCAGCGACTTACCCATGTGAGAGAACTTGTTCGATATACAAATAGCAGTTTACACCACTCGTAATGTGAGAGGTCAGAACCTGAAAAACCGAGTTACCCTGATCAGACCACCTTCCAAAACATCGGCCACCCGAGGTAAAGTCAACCTACACCTGTCCGCGAAACACGGTTTGCATGTGTCCCTCGTTAAGGATTTCAATGAATACGCCAGCATCTACGAATGTCCCGAGTGTAAGTCGGCGTTCACAACTAAGTTCTTACTGAAAAGACACAGGAACCCAACTTTCCCCTTGCAGACAAGTCGCCTTGAAATACGTAGGTGGAATCTACAAAAATTCAAAAACTGTTTTCGAAGCACTAGCAGATTTTTCCGCATTACTTGCCGATTTACACTCGGCACACTGTTTTCTTGGACGTAGTAAACTATTTGGCACCTGGTTATAACTACGCAAATTAACTACTAGCTTTCACCAGAAATCAGCACAAAGGTCACTTTCCTTACGAATGGATGACATCTACCAGGAAACTGGAAAACAGAATACTACCACCAAGATCTGCATTTGACAGCAAACTGACTGGCACCAAGATGTCTGAATGTGACTATACCGAATGTGACTACACCGAAAAGTTTGGTCTGAACAGAACAGGCTAACTTTCAGAGATTACTTGATCTACTACAACAATAAAGACGTGAAACCCTTCATAGAGGCACTGAATAATCACGCTAAATTTTTCAGGGACCGCGACATTGACATGTTCAAAGATGGCATCTCGCTTCCGGGTTTGACTTTACGGTTCCTTTTTCAAACCACAGAGACTCTGTTTGTGACCTTCCACCAGTTCGACGCCCACCTCCAATCTCTGATAAAAAAAAATCTGGTCGGGGGTCCTTCCATAATCTTCCATAGATTTCACGAGAAGGGTGCTGTTGCGAGATCGGCGTCAGCTGCCTCTACCGCGCAGTGCTGCCGCATGGTCTTAGAGTTATGTACTACTGCTGTAGTGTTGTAATGGGTTGCCCGATCTACGCGTAACCGTACTTCCGCATTTCTGTTATTAAAACAACTGTTGTTCCGGCCATGTCGTCGTCCACATGAGTTTCTCACTGGGCAGATAAACCCATCTTAAAACATGGTGCCAGAAGTGGTCATCTGAAACCCATCTTTGTTGAGATGAAGCCCAAAATGTCAGTGAGCAACTAGAGTGAAGTTTTGAAGGTGGATGGCAGGTTTGTCAGGAGATTTTTTCCAGATGTCTGTGAGACCTCTCCAATGAAAAACCATGTGACAATTTCAAGCTCAAGGTAGGAGTGGATCTAAAGTATTATTAGTCAAGTCAAGTCAGTTAAGTCAAGTCTACAAGTCAGATCATCCTACCTAGTCAAGTCAATGTCAGCTTGTGTTTAGTCAGTTTCAAAAGTGTCTGTGACTGACAATTCCAAGCCCTACTCTGATTTGCCAGTCTAGTAGCCCTTCAAACACAAATCAGTCTATGTCAACAGTGTAATCTGGTCTACACTACAGTCAGCCAAAGAACAATTTAGAAATAATAACCAAGTCTAAGTCAAGTCAAGGAAATAGTCTAAGTTTGAAAAAAAAAAAAAAAAAAAAAATGCCGAAATATCAGCCGCCAGAGCCATTCGACTTCACTAAACCGGCATTCTGGCCGGATTGGAAAACCAGGTTTTCTCGTTATTTTATTCTCGAGAAGATCCGTGATGAGGAGCCGGACATGCAAGTTTCAGCCCTGGTATATACTATGGGGCCGCCAGGCTGAACATATCTACAAGTCTTTTAAGTTTGCCGCACACCCCGAGCCCACAGACGACGAGCCCAATCCAAAAGACGATTTCGAAACGGTTTTGAAGAAATTTGACGACTATTTTGTCCCGCGGAAGAACACCAGCCACGAGTGAACAAAATTCTACCAGCACTCGCAGAAACAAGGTGAGTCAGTCGAATGCTTCGTAAGAAATCTGCATGAACTTGCAGAGCACTGCAACTTCGAGGAGAAGGAAGACGAACACATCCGCGATCGTTTAATCGCCGGAATGTTAGACAAGGAGCTATCTCGCGAATTGCAGATGGAGCAAGACACCTTGACGCTTGTGACAGCTACTTATAAAGCGCGACACAAGGAGCTCGTAGAGTCGACCCAGAAGGAAGACACGTCAGTCAATGCCGTCCACAATAGAAGCCAGGGATACAAAAAGTCAACGCGTCAGCCACAGTCAAATCAAGGTCAGTCAAGGTCAAGGTCAGGAGGTCAGTCGAAGCAGAAGTGCCCAAATTGTGGATACGTGCACAGGTCGCCAGGGCCCAATGCCTGCCCTGCAATCGGGAAAACGTGCAAGTCCTGCCAGAAAGTCGGACACTTTGCCTCAATGTATCGTAATAAGAGCGTCAGAGAAGTCTACGATGATACCGAGGGAGAAGCCCAGTTTTGTGGCGCGGTGAACTTTGACAACTTCATCGGTGCCATAGACTGCGACGACAGTTGCTCAGCCTGGAAAGTCACACTAGACCTCGGAACGTCATCCGAGACGTTCAAGATAGACATGGGTGCAGACGTCTCCATCATGTCCTATTTGAACTACCTCAAAGTGAAGCCGCGACTGCCCCTAAAAGACGTCAAAGTCAAATTGTCAAGCCCGGGGGGTCCACTCAGTTGTCGAGGACAGTTCATCGCCAACAACGTCTACAAGGGCCAGAAGTACAACTTCCGTGTCCTGGTAGTGGACGGATCCGGCGAGAGTCTCCTAGGACGAGGAGTCACCCATGGCATGAACTTAGTCATGCGCATCCAAGCCGTCAGTCAGGACATCCGATGCCTCAAAACAGATCCAGTCAAGATCGTACTTCGAGACGATGCCCAGCCAGTCGCCGTCAACGTCGCCAGACGTATCCTCTTTCCCTTGGTCGAGAAGGTGAGGGAGGAGATAAAGCGCCTAACGTCTCTAGGCATAGTAAGGAAGATCACCAAGCCAACACCATGGTGTGCTCCCATGGTACCAGTCCTGAAGAAGTCCGGCAAGGTCCGCCTCTGCGTAGACCTGAAGAAGCTGAATGTCAACGTCCAACGAGAACGCTTCGTCCTGCCAACCTTGGATGATCTAACCTCTAGACTCACAGGCACTGCAAGGTTTTCATGCCTCGACGCAGCAAGCGGATTCTACCAGATCCCGCTAGACGAACGGAGTCAAGAGCTGACTACTTTCATCACTCCGTTCGGTCGCTACTGCTTCCGATGCCTGCCATTTGGTATCACTTCAGCCCCCGAGATCTTCATGCGGAAGATGCTCGAAGCCCTGGAGGGGTTAGATGGAGTCTTTATTTACATGGATGACATCCTTGTATATGGGAAGGACGACGCTGAGCATGACGATCGCCTGTCCAAAGTCGTCAGGACACTCGATCGTGTCGGTCTTAAGTTAAACCATGACAAATGCTCATATAAGAAGAAGGAGCTCAAGTTCCTTGGGCACGTCTTCAGTCAAGATGGCATTCGGGCAGACCCCGATAAAGTCCAAGCCATAAACCAGATGCCGCCGCCTACATCTGTCACCCTGCTACGTCAGTTCATGGGAATGGTGCACTACTTCGGATCGTACCTGCCCCACCTGAACTCAGTCACCGGTCCACTGAATGATTTACTGAAGTCAGACCGAGAGTGGACCTGGGATGCCGCGCAGGTGTAAGCCTTCCGTGCAACAAAACAGCTGATCGCTTCAACGCCTGTTTTGTCGTACTATGACGTCACCAAACCAGTCATCGTCAGTGCCGATGCCAGCTCTTATGGCCTAGGAGGAGTCCCCCTACAAGAGCATGGCAGAAAGGTGAAACCAATTGCCTACTGTTCTCGGACACTGACCACCAGCGAGAAGAGATACGCCCAGATCGAGAAGGAGTGTCTGGCCAGCGTCTGGGCGTGCGAGAAATTCGACCAATACATCCGCGGACATGGAAACGTCACGGTCCTCGCGGATCATAAGCCGCTTGTGCCACTCATCAACACCAAAGACCTTGACAAAGTTCCTCTGAGATGTCAGAGACTACTCATGAGGTTGATGAGGTACAACATCAATGCCAAGCATGTCCCGGGTAAAGAGATGCTAATCTCAGACGCACTCTCGCGGAGTCCACTTGTCTCGACCCTGTCCTCAACAGCCGAGGATGTAGAAATGCACGTCCAGTCGGTTGAGTCAACCCTTCCTGCATCAGACGCCAAGAAGGAGGAGCTTCGCACTGCAACAACCAATGACCCGGTCCTCCAGTCAGCTATGGTCTACACGCTGACTGGGTGGCTGAAATACGAGAAGAATGTCCCAGACAACCTCAAGAGCCTGTATGCACATCGTGCATCACTGTCAGTCACAGATGGACTACTTGTGTTCGCCTCAAGGATCGTCATTCCAACTTCCATGAGGCCGGAAATACTTGCTCGAGTCCACGATGGTCACCAAGGAATCACCAAATGCCTCGAGAGAGCACGTCTCGGTGTTTGGTGGCCTGGAATCACTAATGACATCAAGAGAATAGTTAGCATGTGCAGCCACTGCACTGAGCACAAGCCGACACAGAAGCGCGAGCCGCTCATGTCTACACCATTGCCACAAGGGCCTTGGTTGCGAGTAGGAGTAGATCTATTTGTCTTCAAAGGGAAGGACTATCTAGTCATGTGTGACTACTACTCCAGGTGGATAGAGGTCCTCGCCTTAACGTCTACCACCACCACAGCCATCACTGGACGCATGAAGGACGCTGTCGCCCGTTTCGGTGTGCCACTAGAAATAGTATCCGACAACGGTCCGCAGTTTTCGTCAGCCGAATTCGCCGAATTTTCGGCAAAGTATGTGTTTAACCACATTACCTCTAGTCCATACCTGCCGAATTCCAACGGGGAGGCAGAAAGAGCTGTCTACACAGCTAAACAAATGCTGAGTCAGAAAGACCCATGGCTCGCTTTGTTAGTATACAGAGACACTCCTATAGCGGCTACGTTCCCAGTTTATGATGGGTAGACACCTACGTACAACCCTTCCAGTACCATCAGCTACTCTGGAGCCCGTATGGCCTAGCCGTGAAACGATCCTCGCTAGGGACCAGAGGTACAAATCCTCCACCTCCAGGTCATACAACCAGCATCATGGTGCTAAGCCATTCCAGCCGCTTGTCCCAGGTCAATCTGTCCTGGTCAAGACAGACTCCCAGAAGGGCTGGACGGAAAAGGGCATCGTTCAAGGAGAAGCCGACACTCCAAGGTCGTAAAACATCGAGACCAAGTCAGGTGCCCAACGGAGAAACCGCCGACACCTAATGGAGGTGCCTCCTATTGCCACTGCCACAGTCCTACCGTCAGGCAGTGCCATACCACCACCTGCTATCATGACTGAGCGACCGCCAGTCGCAAACAGCCCTGTGTCTTCACTACCTAAGACACCCGATGAGCCTCGTCGCTCAAACCGGGCTACCAAAAAGCCTACTCGTCTAATTGAGTCAGTCTAGGGGAACCTATGGTAAAGATAGGTTAGAGGGTGACGTACTGGAGACCGCTCCCCTGGAGTTTAGTTTAGCTTATTCATATTGATATTTTTATACATCCTGATATAGACTGTTACCAAGAACACTTGCCAAGTCATATGAGTTATTATTAAACAGTCATAACATTGCCAATATCCTGACAGTATTCATAAACATTTATTACAGAGACTTATCCAGACAATAACATTATTATCTTAAAGGGGGAGATGTTGCGAGATCCGCATCAGCTGCCTCTACCGCGCAGTGCTGCCGCATGGTGTTAGAGTTATGTACTACTGCTGTAGTGTTGTAATGGGTTGCCCGATCTACGCGTAACCGTACTTCCGCATTTCCGTTATTAAAACAACTGTTGTTCCGGCCATGTCGTTGTCCACATGAGTTTCTCACTGAGCAGATAAACCCATCTTAAAACAGGTGCCATGCTGATAAGGGAACACAAGTATGGCGAAGAAGCGAGAAGGTGCGAACACATCCTAGGTGTAGACGCTAACTCTCTTTACTTGCTCTGCATGAGCGAAGCACACTGCACAGGTTTTTACCTGGTGAGACGACCTGAGATCGAGTTCAAACCGAAAATTAGGCAAAGACACTCTAAGATCGCTTTAGAGTGGTTATGCTATATGGAGCACGCCCACAGCTTGAAACTTTGCCACGCTTTCAATGGAGGGGAGGTATCTCTAGGTTGCCGAAAAATTCGTGTAGACGGTTTTCACCCGCCCCCTAATACCGTTTTCCAATTTCATGGGTGTTGGTTCCACGCTCACGAGTGCATGCTGCTGCACAGATATCCGTGTGCTTCAGACAGGGACGAGAAACGTGACAGATCAGCTAGAGTAACCGCTTACTTAAAAGCTCTAGGTCAAAAGTTGACCATCGTATGGGAGTGTGAATGGAGAAAGATGAAACGCCAGGATCCGCAGGTTATGGCATCCAAATAACACTGGAAGGTCGACTACTTGAAAGCGGTTCGAAATCCCATGACAGAGAGTGACATCATATCCTCTGTGAAAGACGGGAAAATGTTCGGTTTGATTCAGGTGGACATTACTGCTCCTCCTCACCTACGTGAATACTTCGAAGAAATGACTCCTGTTTTCAAGAACGTGACCATTTCTAAATCCGACATAGGAGCTCACATGACAGACTTTGCGAACAACAAAAACCTGATGAACGCTCCTCAGAGATCCTTGATAGGCAGTTACCACGGAAAAAAGATTCTCTTGGGAACACCTCTTCTTAAGTGGTATTTGAATCATGGTTTAATAGTCACCAAAGTGCAGATGTTCATAGAATACTTTCCTAGACGACCCTTCGCCGGTTTTGCAGACGAAGTAACCACGGCGCGAAGACGTGGTGATGTAAACGCGAACGAGAAAATTCTGTCAGACTGTTACAAGTTGATGGGAAACACCACGTATGGTAAAACAATTTGCAACAAAGAAAAACACACCACTGTGAAATATGCTAGAGGTCGAACCTTCGAATTATTGACCAATTCGTGGCGGTTCAAAAAGGGTACAGAGTTGAGCACAGATCTCTTTGAAGTCAAACTGCAACCAAAAACAGTCAGGAACAATCTTCCTATTCAAATAGGATTCATGGTGTACCAGTACGCCAAGTTGAAAATGTTAGAGTTCACGTTCGACTTTTTGGATAAATTTATCGATTGACACAATTACGCTCTTTGTCAAATGGACACTGACAGTCTTTACATGGCTCTCAGCAGTGAATCATTGGACCAACTCATGAAACCCGACCTGAGAGAATCGTTCTTTAGAGAGAAACAAAACTGGATTCCAACAGCGGTGTGCGATGACCACTTAGAGCTTTTCATAAAGATAAAAACCCAAGGTGTCAAAGAATGGATCCCCCTCGCTTGTTGTCAGAAACGATACGTTCACGATCAGAGAACTCCGGGTCTTTTCAAATCCGAGTGGGAAGGTGATGGAATTCTAAGTCTCAACTCCAAGACTTACATTTGCTACGATAAAGACTCGATAGGTGAAAGAAAATCAAAGAAATGGAATGCAAAGGGTGTCATAAAAAAACAAAACGTTCAAGAACCCAAAGACTTCTTGGATGTTGTTTTGAAATGAAAAACTATCCATGCTGTAAATACAAATTTTAAAGTAATAGAAAACAAAATGCACACTTACACGATAGAGAAAAAGGGACTGAGTTACTTATACAGTAAAATTCCTTTATAACGAAGTGCTTGGGACAAGCAAAAAAATTCGTTATAAACGAATTTCGTTATAAGAAAACCATTCAATTAGGAGAGTATTAATGGCCATCTAGCACTTCCCAGACACCCCCAAACCCCTCCTACCACTCACAGCTCAATGGAGACGGGTGAAGAAGCCCTATCACACACCCTCACACCACCCGACCTCCTGTACCCCTCCTACCACTCACAGCTTAATGGAGATGGGTGTAAAAGCCCTATCACACACCCTAACACCCCCCTCCCGACGACCTCCTGTACCCCTCCTACCGCCTATAACTGAATGGAGCCCTATCACATCCAACTCACACCTCTCAGATCTCCCTACTACTATAGCCTGTGTATTCTGTACTTTGATTTCCTTTGAAAGGGTGTTTTTATGACAAAATTACTTCGTTATATCCGAATTCTGACACCAAAACTTCATTATAAAGGGATTATTTTACTATAGAAATGTATGGTGATGATTTGGTACCAAGCATTTTGTTCGTTATAACCGAAAATTCGTTATAACAGGATTCGTAGTAAAGAGATTTCACTGTATGTGAAGCGTCGCGTACATTCTGACGAAGTGATGACGAGTCCTTTAGAGTTATGAAAATAAAAAAATATAATAAAAACCTTTTTTAAATAACTGTAAAGGAAAAAAAATGTAGATGTAGATAAGCCGGTGAGATAATATCCTTTGTTGCTGTATTAACTTCATCTACTACGTCCACCGATTTACCTCGTCTATCAGTGTTGAAAAAAAAACCAAGACCATGTGTACTTGCGATCCAATTTTCACTTGGGAAATAATAGATGCATCAGATGTGTTGTTCTTTAAGGCCCCATTGTTAAACCAAGGTGTTCATAAAGTGTTCATTTCTAATGCTGTATTTGATTCATTGAGTGTGTGTATCAAAGATGCATTTCAAAGAGTGGTTGGTACTACCACAGATAGAGCTATAGGAGTATATCAATTCCATAACGAGAACACATGTGCTTTCGTCAAAAGGCGATATACGATAGAATCGATCAACACGTTGCTTTCTCTTTTGGACGAGAACTCAGACTTCTTGAGAAAGATGTGTCATTGCTCATAGGGAATGTCCGACTCTTTTTGTCAAAAGTGTGTCGACCGAAGGTTGTGTAGCAAAGTTCTTTACCCCGGTGTACCAGCTGCTCAACTGAGAAGTATCATCCCAGACAAACTGAATGGAGTACTTGGTATAGTTCTTCAGTGGATTTCACTTGTAATATCGATGAAATGTGGATGGGAAATATGGCTTACACCTATCCTTCATGTCAAGAGGGTACTTGCTCCAAAGTTGTGCACCAAGATTACACCATATACAGTCTGAATCATGACAAACAAAAGTTGAATGTGTACATCTCAATGTGTATGTTCTGTCATGTTCCTCTCCGATATTCGTCTATATTATGTAGAGAGTGTGAATTTGTATTTAGCAACTTGTAAATAATAAAGTGTAAATATTATTTATCAAAATAAAAAAAAAAAATTTGTTTGTTAAATTTTTATTTTTACTAAACCCGCTCCTACCCAAGGGGCAGGTTTACTAAAAAAAAAAAGGGGGCCCCACTTACCCAAGGCCCCCCCAACCCAATGGCTCACCAGTCAGCTATCCAGACACTATGTGACATACAATATGTGGTACGTCCCATTATATCGTCAATGGCAATGGGATATAACAAGGTGTTAATCACGGGACCAGAAGTAGAGGGGCAACTCTTGTGTGGGTCGCAACCCCCACAAATCATCATCATCCATCACTGCAGTGTAATAGAAGTGGGGTGTGATTGTTCCTTTCTCACAGCGGGTTCCTGGATGCCGTATATTCTAAAAGGGTGTGCTAAGAAGGTATTAAAAACCAATTTCTCAAAAAATGACCTGTTGAAAATGGGAAAGTTAGATCATCAATGGGTGGTGGCAATGATTAACGGCAGGGAAGTGGCGACACTTAAACAGGTTTTAGCTGCCAGCCAATGTTAGGGACATATTAGAGCAGAAGGCACTGGAAACTAACAACATGGTGAAGGTCAAAAAATGGCATTATTGTGTGCAGGGATGGAAGATGGTCTACCAACTCTAGAGGATGGGTTAGGACAAATTCAGCTGCAATCATTGGCTCGCATGTCAGCTGGCGAGTATGTGTCATAGTAAGGTGCCTCATACTGATACTATTGGTATACATAGGATACAAGAGGCAACAGACCATAACCACAGCAGTCTTCAGGAAAACCAGAGCCGATACATTATGGGAGGACTTGCCAGGACCTAAGCCACCCCAGTGCCCAAATGAGGGTAGCTCTAAGGACTCTACAATAACCGGGTTGGTTATTATAGTGGTAGTATCAATACTAGTAACCATATACCTGATTAGGAAGGTTAGACAAATGAAGTGGAAAAAACTACTGGATGGAATATACTTGGAGTTATCATCAGACTCCATGAACGAAGTAATCCATTTGGATACCTGCAGCATCCATGTCTTTCAAAGGTCTATAGGGGAGCCGCTGGTCAAGGAAGTGGCGGTATCAATAACATGCCAGGGGCACATGGCCCAAGTGATATGGGGGCGAACGCTATACTCGACAGAAGCAATCATTTACTTGCCCGAGCCTAAAGACGTCCCAGATGTCAGACGATTCCTCGGCATGGTCAATCAACAAATCAAGTTCCTCAAAAATCTCGCAGAAGTTACTAAACCTATCAGAGATCTCCTTAAAATGGGTTCAGAATGGACTTGGGATCTCCCACAAAAAGCAGCATTTGACAAACTGAAGCAAATGCTAGCTTCTGACGAAGCCCTTGCTTTATATGGCCCAGAGAAAGAGACAATCATTTCTGCAGATGCAAGTAATTATGATGTTGTGGCCATGATCAGACAACGCCAGAAAGACGGGAATCTCAAGGCAGTTGCTTACACAAGTAGGTCGATGACAAAGACAGAGACCAGATATGCACAAATCGAAAAGGAAGCATTGGCAACTACATGGGCACTTGAACACTAGAGCGATCTCCTAATCGGCATGAAGTTCCATGAGGAAGGCGACCATAATCCATTAGTGCCATTATTCTCAACAAAATTGATTGATGAACTTCCAATCAGGATCCAGCGATTCAGACTGATGAGGTTCGACTTCACAATCAGCCATGTGCCTGGTCAACTTATAACCATGGCAGATGCTCTCTCACGAGCACCACATAAAGAGTCAAGTGAGGATCAACAAGCAGTGGATCTTCAACATGAGGTTGAGGCATATGTAAATGCTTGTAAAGCTTCTTGGGCTTTTATATTAATAGAGTCAAGTAGATTCAACTCATTTTAAGCCTTGTAGTAGAATGACCTCGCGCCATACAGGCTATTTCTGGAAGTGCTGACATCACTTAGTTGTAAGAATACACAAAAGAGGGTGTCACAGCGCTATTGACGACTTTCGCACGCCTACCACAGTGCTGTTTGCGTAGATCCTATCTACTACCTTTAATTGTTAAAACCTTTGTATATCTACACAAGATTTACAAATTCTTTATTGAGTCACAAAAGAAATTAAACCACATCCCCAGAAACTATAAACATTTTATTCAACCTCATTTAGTCATAAGGTATTCTAAGTCATTTATGCGCACTGCATTGCCTTAGCGGGTGAGGTCTTTCCATTAGGACATTTGACAGGGTAGGCACAGCCCTGAGGACAGTAGTGGTTCTCTGGGCACACCTCACACTGCTGACTGCCTGCCACAGCAAACATACCACCAGGACATGGTGTACCGGCCTCCTTCATCCCGCTCTGGCTGCACTTGGATCCCGCTGGACACGTCTTACAGCCTCGGCTACCTTCCTGGTCCTGGTACTGCCCCGGGGAACACTGCTTGGTGTGGTGCTGGATGAAGAAAATGTAATTTTATTTTCGAGTTACTACTTCATCCCAAATTAATGTATCATAGAGGGCCTCTTAGGGTGGTTCATAGATCTGATCACCATCACTTTCCACACTTAACTATTTATCATACATGTATAATAAAAGTATCCATGTGTAGAAGACTGTACTAACCTGTCCTGCCATATCTTGGTAAGTGCCTGCTGGGCTCTTCTTACACTCCTTAGCGTGTCAATGTTCAACGTAACTTCCAGCAGGGCAGGCTTTGCAGCTGCTACTACCTACAAAATACATACTGTCAGTGGACTATTCTATGTATTATAATTATCAACGACATATTCAAACCAAGCTGACCAAGTTTCCCCCTGTATAACCCAAGGTTCACCTATTTTTAACCTGACAGGGTGAGTGACTCATTCCCCCGGTCTGACTCACTCACCCCCGTCTTCCCCCAGTGAGCACCCCCAGGTCCTACCTGCGGATCCCCCACTGGAGGACATGATGTCATATGCTATTATTAGCCTCATCTGCCCAGATGACTCACTCCTGAGAGCAGCTCCCTCCCTCCTAATCCGGATTGGACTGGATCCAACCAGATAGGGGCAGAGCTGCTCATTCACCAGGCTGAGTCACTGAGCACTTCCAGAAATAGCATATGACGTACACTGAGTGGGACTCCCTTTATAAACAGGCAGATCCCCACTCAGGACATCTTATTCTTCTCCAACCTAGACCCTACGACACTCAGGTGCCTTGGCCCCAGGATATAGCTTGGTCAGACGAGTACTATACTGTGTACCGTATTGATTACTCTCATGCCAATCTTACAATAAAGCTGGATCATCAACTGAATTGTCTGGACTCCTGTTACCTCACTTCATGACATGTAACGACCTGTTGACAATACACAGATATCTATTAGAGCTGGCGATCAGAAACATGAAATACATGTCATATAAGACAAAAGCCATACAACTCTGTAAGAACACTTGGTATCTATTTACATTTGATTTAGTCCATCAGTAGTTGTTGCAGCTTATAGGACTTTGTGTTAGTATGAAGAACTTCAACCTCTGAGTTAATTGTTGCACAAAAGGTCACTATGCAAATTGGATTAAATAACAGATTTAAAAATCTCTCTTTGGAATGAGAAACAAGAATCCTGATTGTCACCAATCAACTGAGAAAATTGATGGTCGTCACCAATCAACTGAGAACATTGATTGTTTTATAACTTTTGTCTTGCCCTAAAGAGAGTTTAGAAAAAAAGTCAACCAAAGTGGTCGCTTTGCGTAAGTTACTTCCAGCCTGGTCACAATCCACAGAGAATATTCCCACTTGGCAAAAAAACATTTTTTCAATGTTTGCAAACGTTTTTATTTGGTTTGGGTAAAAAACATTTTAAAAACATTATTTTGATGTTGAGAAAACGTTTATTAACGTTTTTAACCAATTTTCAACCAAATAAAACGTTATTTATTTATTTGCAAACTTAGGAACCAAAACTGAGAATATTGGCAAATGTTACCAATCAAGTGAGAGCTCATCAATCAACTGAAAACATTGACAATTTGTCAACAATCAACTGAGAACAATGATGATTGTCTGAATAAACTGATGGTTGTCTGAATCAACTGAGAATTGTTGAATGTCAATAAGGAAAAGAAAAACTGACCCTCTCTGTCCTGGTAGTAGCCGGCCTCACAGATCTTACACCGTGACTGAGCGCTCAGATCCTGGTATGTACCGCTTGTACATTTATTACAGCTCTTCTGCCCACCATAACCCTGAGCTGATCCCGCAGGACACGCCTTGCAGTAGTACTGCCCGGGGAGTTCCTGAGCACAAAGAGCATAGAGAAACCATCAGTGCCAAGAATCCATGGATGCAGTTTAAGAGACCAGGCTAAGAACAAATCTGAACTTCACCTTATGAGGATTATTTAACACTGAAATGGAATTATACAAGAAGATATAATAAAAAAGACATTTTAGAAAAAGGTGGTTCAAAAAGTCAAAAGCACCTCTTTAGTTATGTCAGGTTTCTAAGTTCAGTGAAAATTACAGTTATACAGAAAAAAAAGAATCAGACTGACCTGATAGTAGCCAGGTTCACAGTTGTAGCATGATGTCTGACCAGCGAGTGGTTGGTAATATCCCGGTCTGCATTCGTCACACTTACTGCTGCCGCCATTGGTGACAAACGAGCCCCTGGGACACGTGATGCACTGTGTGCTGCCCACATAGTTGGTGTAGGTACCTGGGGGGCAGCTGATGCAGTAACGCTGCCCGGACAAGGCCTGGTACTTACCTTTAGGACATTCCTCACACCTGACAATAAAAGGAACAGGGAGATTAGCTATAAATGATGGCTTCCATCTAAATACAATAGTTCATGGTTTTTAAGATAGTAGATCTGTTCTGAGATTTGCAGACTTGCTTGTACAGGTAAAAATCATAAGTTTTTGCATTTTAAAACATTCATAATACAAAATGTCTCTAACTGGAGATGGGAGAATATGAGGACTAACTTGGAGGCTCCAGCATTGGTGGCGTAGTAACCAGGGGCACACTTCCTGCAGCTTGCTGCTCCAGCTACATCATTGTAGTAACCCTGGAGACAGTTCTTACACCCTGTCTGTCCGCTAAGGTCCTGGTAGTAACCAGGCTTACACACATTGCAGCCTGTAGAACCTGTATGGTCATTGTAGTGACCTCTGGGACACTCGGGACAGCTCCGCTTTCCTGTCATGTACTGGTACATACCCGCTGCACACCGTTCACACCTGGTACAGGATGTTCAATGGTATTACTAACTCTTGATATGTTTGATATCTGAAGAAAAGATGTATTACTATTCATGGCATGGTTTAAAATCAATTATCTGAGAAAGAAAGGGGGGAAAAGTGTCATGAAATTCTATAACAGAGATGAAAACTTAGTAGATTCTCTCAATTTAAGTAGATTTTCTCAATTTAAGGTGTCCAACATTATTTAAACAGAGATCAATTACATTATAAACATTGAGAGATTCTGTCATGTTAGATACATGGTGTATTTTACCTTGTCTGTCCGACTACATTGTTGAATGTGCCAGCGGGACAGCTCCTACACCCTGTCTGTCCTGTCTTGTCAGTGTAAGTTCCCTGTGGACATAGACTGCACAGGTTCCTACCAGCTTTGTTGGAGTAATACCCAGCAGGGCAGGCCTTACATCCCGTCTCTCCGTAAGCGTCTTGGTGGGAGCCCGGCTGGCACTGCTTACAGCCCCATTGGCGGGCTTTGTCCTGAAATGTACCGGGTGCACATTTTGTGCAGCTTGTACGTCCAGTTGTGCTCTGGTACGTGCCAGCTGGGCAGTCTTTACAACTCGTCTTCCTTGGTGCATTCTGGTAGGTCCCTGTTGGGCAGCGTGTGCAGGCCCACTGTCCCTCCTTGTCCTGGAACGTGCCCTCTGTACATTGGTTACATTTACCTTGACGATTTTTGTCCTGATACGTCCCCTTTGGACATTTCTTACACTCTGTTCCCCCGACCTTGTTGAGGTACATTCCCCGCTGGCAGTCCTGACAGCCATGCTGTCCCACCCTCTGGTTGTAAGACCCAATGGGGCATTGTTTACAGTAGCTTTGTCCTATGTAGTCCTGGTATGTCCCCTTCTGGCACTTCTTGCACTGTGCCTGGCCCGTCCTGTCAGTGTACTGCCCAGTAGGACATAAACTACACTTATAGCTACCTGTCCGTCCCTGGTATCGTCCAACAGGACATTTCACACAGTCCCCTTGTCCTTCCCTGGATTGGTAGCTTCCTGTCTCACATGACTTACATTCAGTCTGCCCGGTGCAACCCTGGTACTGCCCTGTGCGACATCGTCTACACTCGTAACTGCCTTCTTTAGGCTGTACTTGTCCAATGGGACATTTGGTACATGACTTCTGACCCTCTGACCTCTGGTATGACCCAGCAGGACATTTCTTGCAGCTTTCCTGTCCTATTTGATCCTGGTACCTCCCGGTCGCACATCGCTGACAGGCGGTCTGTCCTGTGCCATACTGGTACGTACCAGCAGGACACATCCTACATACAGCCTGTCCCTCTGAATTCTGGTACCTACCAGGGGGACATTTCAGGCACTTTAGCTGGCCTGTGAGGTGCATGTAGCGCCCGGCAGGACATTTATGGCAGGTGGTCTGGCCTTTAGACGGCTGGAAGGTGCCTTTAGGACAGGAGCTGCAGGAAGTGGCGCCAACCCGATTATTGTAGGACCCTGGGGGACACTTGAGGCAGCGGCCAGGGCGGGTAAAGGTACCCGCTGGACACTTACCATTGACTCGCACTACATCAGCTGGAATTAAATCATCTTGGTCTTAATTTTGATGACATTATTGCTATTTGATACTGGTATTTTATCTCTACTAGTTGAATATCATTTGTCAATATGACATTATTTGATCAGTGAAAAATATTACTTTTTTTCATTACCTAAATTTGTATTCTCTTTGACAGCTGAAATGTTCCTGTCTATTACTTCCCATTCCACTAGTCAGGACTGGCATTTCCAGCTGGCCATTTCTATATACTTCTCAAAACAGTCAGATCCATATACATGTACTACTCACAACTCCACTTACCATGTACTACTCCTAACTGCCATTCCAATCTAGCACTCCCATTTCCATGTGCTACTCTCATTTCCAATGACTACACCTGACTTCCATTATATACTACTCCCAACACATGTTTATGTTACTTCTACCAGGTATTCCTCACGTAACGCTGGCCCGGGAGGCAATGGCGCATAGTTTTGGCTGTGGGCCCATAGTTTTCTCAAGAATTGCCTTCCTTGACAGAGAGATTTTTAACTAGGTTGACTTACCTGGATATAGGCATATCATATATAATTAGAAAGATAAAATCAGTAAAAATTGGACACCTAAAATTTTCTCTTTAAAACAAAGCAAACCAGTTGCTCTGGCCCTTTATGTTTTAGCTCTGGGCTCATAGATTTCTAAAGCTATGGACATGGATGGCCAGTGCATGGTAAAAAATAATTCCCTTTAAAAAACGGTGCTTCACTGGCAACAGCGGGTGCCGGGGGTTCCCTGTCACTGTAGGGTTCACCGTTGCTCCCACATTCACCTTACAATGAACAGGGATTCTCCATAGTCTTTCAAATGAGTATTGACCAAATTTTTACACTGATTCACTGTTTCTTCATTATGTTGTTAGGCTTGTTTAGGCAACCTCTCATATATCCTTGTATCACTCTATGCTGTCTACAGCATAGATTTTATCCATGATTCCAGGGAGATGTTTAAATTTCAAAATTGCTTTCTACATTCCGATTTTGCTGTAGAGATAACGCTTAAGCACATTTGTGCTCATACTCAGTTCTGTGTACTTTGCAGTGGCCAGGACTAGACACTGCCCATCATTAGGGGACTGTAGACAAACTGCCTAAGTCCTTGGTCTGCTGATCATAGACCGGTCTGGGTGTATATTTGTAAATGTCACTGGAAATGGTGTTGCAAATTCCCATTTTGAAATTTTTTATATGGGTCCAGTATTGATGTGATGGAGGGACAAGGCGAGTAGTTGGACTTGGGCCTTGTCAGCCTGAGACTGCCAGTCTATTTATTTAAACAAACAACAGTTAATAAATAGAGAGAACTAAACGACCATGTTTTAGAGGGTTTAAATAAGGAAAAATCAGCAAAATCTGGTACCGTAGTTCCCCGTACGAGCGGCGGTCCGCCATTTTGAATGTTTACATGTGCCTGGAACGAGGCTGCAGTGGTGGATCGGCCGCTGTGGTGGATCGGCACACGTTACACCACTGTGGGTGTGGCAATCAGCCCTGCAATGCTATCTCTATGGGAAGAAGTTATTCACATAAAATAAAGGACAACGAAAAAGAAAAGACAACAGTCTGTTCTGCCTGCCTGCCTGCCTGCCTGCCTGCCTGCTCAGGTATGTACACCTGTGTGACCTAGTTCAGGTGTGTCGTCAGGTGTGTCAGTTAGGTGGTGGAGAGGGGTGCCCTCTGACAATCAATACCGGAGTCAACCCCCATAACTCATTGACTTCACCCATTGATGTGTCTGCCACTACATTTTCCTTACCAGGAAGGTATACTCCTACAAGATGACAGTTATAGAGCACTGATTGCCAGAATATCTTCCTGAGTATGGCCATACTATGATCATTTGCTACCCTGCCCGAATGCAGTGCCACCACCGCCTGTGTGTTGTCTGTCATACATAAGACCTTGTGGTCCTTCCACAGGTGGCCCCATCACTTGACGCTTTCATAGAATGGGTATAATTCCCTGACATTTATGTCACATGGAATGCCAGAGGGGGATGGTAGACAGTGCTTATGACTATCGATCTCCAAGTACAGTTCGTTGTCCCATTGACCGGCTATCCAGTCCACACCATAGAAAGCGCCGTAACCGCTACCAGATGCATCAGTAGTTACCACCGAAGTATTCAGAGGTGGTTGAATCACCTTGGCCAAATGATTGAACCACTGGGCAAAGTACTGCCACCATTCTGTGTCCTTGTGAAAGCTGCGTGTAAGGGTTATATATCTGCGGGATTTTGTGAAGCACTTCAACATACCAATGACTCTGCAAGAATGTACGGCTGCCGCGAACCAAAGTGGCACAGTGAGCCAAAATCCCACATAATTTCTGAAGCTGCTTCTTGGTCGCCCGGCGGTGACCTGCAAAAAAGGCTAGCTCCACCTGTAATTTTGCCAACTTCTCTTCAGGTAATCTTAGCTGCATTAGCTTAGAGTCCAGTTCAATCCCCAGATATGTTTGGACCTGACTAGGCAAACTCACCTTTTCATATGATATGTAGAACCCTAACTTCCGTAGTGTCCTATGTAGGAACAATTGTGCCGATCTACATTCCTAGTAAGTAGGTGCCATTACGAGAAAATCATCTAAATAGTTGATACAGAAGTAACCACTCGAATTCACGAAGCGAGTGACACAGTCAGTGATAGAGTTAAAGACATAAGGGGCAACTCTTGTACCGAAACTTAGAAAGTTATCCTAGATGAATTTATTTGCGCCATCCAAGTACCATACCAAGTCCTGAAGTGTCCTGTCACATGGGTGAATTAATACTGTATGGTAGGCTGACGTAATGTCTGTCACCCCAAAATCCATCCACCAAACTTGCATCAGTTATAGGTCTATATTTGCCAGATGCCTTTGGAACCGCACCCAATGAGAGAATGCAGTGTGGTTGACTATCAACCCTGGTTAACTTTCCGCAGGACAGTTCGCCTTTGATAATATTATCAATTTCACTGAAAGCACTGATGGTCGCAGATTTGTAATTAACATTGTAGTACCCCTGGATCCACTAATTTGAAACCGTGACAAATTCCATCTAAGATGAAATGAGAATTCCAGTCCCAATTACCCTTGTCATAAACATGATCTGGGCCACCGGCTAACATTTCTCTCCAAGCACACAAGTTGAACTGTGACCTAACGCCACATACATAATGAACTCCCGGGGAGTCCTACAATGGAAAATATTCCTTGTATATTGTTAACAAATTGATCACACTAGTTGTACACATGATACCATTATAACTCATTGGAAAGAAATTATCCAAAGATAATATTCCTCCTCTATGAACAAAGGTAGACTAGCAGTTGGGTGAGGAATAACAAAATCGCCCGCTTGTCAGGCTTTACCATTCGCATGCTGGTTCCTGTCAAATTTACAATTTATCCCTTTATGGGCACCTTTGCAATGGATACAAATATGTTTCCGTTTACAGGCATCGTAATCACATGTTGTGAAATTCCATTTAAGGCATTCGTTAGTGAATTCCCGATTACCAGAATCAACCCCTTCCCCTGCAGCCCTGTTCTTGCGACGTCTGCTCTTGCCAGGATTACTGGTAGAAGAGTTGGAGCCCTGGCTGTTATTAGCATTATGGATAGACATGTGTTCTGCACTCAAGTGGGCTTCTACAGCACCCTTTTCACCCGCAACAAAATCAACCAGGTGACCATCAATTACTTTATCTACTACTAAGTGATCATGTTTTGCTAACTGAGTCGCTTCAAAAGCATCTGATTGACCTTTGAGGGTGATGAAACTCATGTGTTCTGCATAGCCTTCGGTAGTAATATTTTCGAAACCCTTAGCTCCTACTACTTAAGCTTTCTCAATACACTTATTGACTTCATGCATACCATGCATTAACTCATTTCATTAAATTTCTTATCATGGTCAATATGATAGTCGGGTCTTAACCACTTATTAGAGCATTTTCCCTTAGAAGATTCCCCTACTAATTTCATCCCCAATAACAAGTCTATACCTTGCTGTATACCAGCAGCAGAATAAAGGCAATCAAAATCCCCTGCTACTCCCATTGCCGCAGGTGACAAGCCCGCGCGGTCTAGGCCAGTCTGGAGAGTGTGGTGGGAGTATATAGGGATAGGGCCGGCGCCCGGCTTGCCTCCCGCTTGCGAAGATACAGGGGGTGTATATGGAGTGCCATCCTGATAGTACAGCTGTGGTGACCTTGGCTGTGGTGGGGGTGGTTGTGGTGTGCCCCCCCCCCCAAGGTGGACTGGGGGATGGACCAAACTGCAGTTTCTGCAATCGCTGCTGCATTGATAGTAGCTGCTCTTGTTGCATTAACTGCAAGTTGACTGCCTGCGGACGTTGTTGTGCTGGTTGCACTGGTGGATGATGAGGAGTTTGCTGTTCCACCCACCTCAAATAGGCTGTTTATGAAGTATCCACAGATGGTTGAGAAATTGAACCTGGGGGTGCACTGACACTACTTTGGTTGGTATTGGTAGGCCCTGCTACTTCCCCCCAGCCCATGGCAGAGTTCATATTACCACAGTGACTATTAACAATACTTGAGGGTGCACTGACACTACCCTGGAATGAGTGTGTAGGCCCTGCTACCTCCCCCAAGTGCTGTGAATGGACCGGTTGATGGGGTTGGAGGCCCGGGTGATAGTTCTGGGTCCCGGTCTGATTACCACGGGTGAGCGACTGGTTTAATTGGGTATCTCCCCCCGGCGGTGAAACTACAGTAGAGTTGAGGCTAGACATACCATATCTTGAAGGATTAAGGTCTGTTTGACCCCCGGAGGGCCCAAAACCATCATAATTCGCCGAAAAGAACTTTGCAGAAGCTGCAATCACCGCCTCCGGGAGCCCTATGCCGCCATCTTGAGCGTTGACATTTGTTGGTGCATTCAGTTCCTTTCTCCGAACTCCAGTCACATACTGCAAAGACGTCAGATCAATGTCAACCTCCTCCGATCTATGTATCATGTAAGCCTGTAAATTTGGTCGTTTGTGAATTTCATCATCCTGTTTTTCGGGTTTGCCTGCATGATCACCCGAGAGGAGAGAAAATTTATGAGGTTCCTTGCTGGGGTCACCAGGATCGAACGCAGCCATGAGTCCACTCCATGCCCATTCTCCCCTCTCAATGTCCAACAGTGTCTGCTTATTATTAGCTCGGATTGATGCAAGTTCAAGTTCTAATTCCCTACTCTTTGCCATTTGTTGGACTTTTTTCTCCCTGGCTCTCTCCACATTCAAATCGTTTTCTAATTTATCGATTTCGGTTTGGAAAGCCATATCCACCCATATTATCACATTTCTAACTCTCTACAGTCCACATGTCTATGAAAAGTTTGATCCTTCCCATTTTCAATAATCATTCTATGTTATCAGAGAATTGACACATCTTAGTTTTTTATGTAGTCATTGTGTTCCACCTAGTGACATCCAAACAAACTCCAGTTTATAGGGTTTGACTTTAAACTTAACTCACTTCACAAAGTTGCACCATAAAGAGATGTCAGTGGACCTCCTTAGGGTGAAACACTGTCATTTTAATGGAATATCACTGTTATTTTCAATCAGTGTTTCACCGTTGAAATTTATGGAGTTTCAGTACTAAATTTAGGCATATTTACAACTGACTGCCTTGTGCCACTGGGTGGGTGGCACAGGGCTATTGAAATCAATATTAAGCACTGTAAACAGTATTCAAATAGATGTCTGTGTCAAATAAGGGGTAGGGGTAGAGAGGTATTGAAATTGATGAGCACCTGGGAAAAAAAGGGTAGAGTTAAAAGTAATGTTATACTCACAATCAACCAGAGAGTCCAGTATAAGCTCCCAGTATTGTCCCAGGTCCTGCAGTAAAGGAATATAAAATAAAAATATTACCATGGAATATCTTAAAGTGGGGTCGGCA
The DNA here is from genome assembly GCA_949317995.1 of Acholoe squamosa. Taxonomy (NCBI): domain Eukaryota; kingdom Metazoa; phylum Annelida; class Polychaeta; order Phyllodocida; family Polynoidae; genus Acholoe; species Acholoe squamosa. Next base: position 77,295,948 of record OX439046.1, on the reverse strand, counting down.
GTCAGACAGATCCAAAGAAATAGACCTTCTTGAAGATATAATACCAAAACAAATTTGACTCATTTGGTTGATATTTATCTATAACAATAAATCCTCATGTATAAGGTGCAACCCTAAATTCCATCATCATATTAACCACATAAATGTACCGGTATTTAATAATTCTGAACAAGATATCATTCATTCATATCAGTACTCATAAATCCATGACTCACTAATTTATTCAAATCAATTCATTCATGCTATTATGGGATAGAACCACCACCAACTCTGATGACATCATCACTCAATGAGTTGCCAAGCAACAACGTTACCAACAACAAAGACAATCCCAAAGTGTACTTAAGCTCAAAATATTGATGCTCATAGACACACCTGCCTGAAGAAGACAACTTAAAGTTGTCGAAACGTTGCATAGCCAAAAAATACTCCAATATCTCGATGTTAAAAAAACCCCAATAAAATGTTGAACTTGAATTAACTTGTCTGGTTTTCTGTGGATCTATGACTATTATTAACCCTAAATTTGGCAGATTCTAAAAGGTAAAGGGGCATCAATACTAAGGTCTATACTTACAATGTTAGATTCTATAAGGTGAAGCGGCATCCATACTATGGCCTAAACTTACAATGTTAGATTCTATAAGGTGAAGCGGCATCCATACTAAGGTCTATACCTACAATGTTAGATTCTATAAGGTGCAGCGGCATCCATACTAAGGCCTATACCTACAATGTTAGATTCTATAAGGTGAAGCGGCATCCATACTAAGGTCCATACTTACAATGTTAGATTCTATAAGGTGAAGCGGCATCAATACTAAGGTCTATACTTACAATGTTAGATTCTATAAGGTGCAGCGGCATACATACTAAGGTCTATACTTACAATGTTAGATTCTATAAGGTGCAGCAGCATCCATACTAAGGTCTATACCTACAATGTTAGATTCTATAAGGTGAAGCGGCATCCATACTAAGGTCTATACTTACAATATAAGATTCTATGACGTGAAGCAGCATCCATACTAAGGTCTATACTTACAATGTTAGATTCTATAAGGTGAAGCAGCATCCATACTAAGGCCTATACTTACGACGTTAGATTCTATAAGGTGAAGCGGCATCCATACTAAGGTCTATACTTACAATGTTAGGTGAGGAGTGCAGGTCTAGGTGTCCCGCTGTGTAGGGGGCGCCACTACTACTTGTGACCAGCAACAGCAATGGAACTGCAGCAACCAGCAATGTAGTTTTTGCCATGGTTACCATGATAAGTGAAAATGGACTGAGTTAGGCCCTGACCACATCTTATATAGGTCTATATGTAAGGGTTTAGTGCCTAACACGATATCTGTGTTTCACATGTGTCCTCAAAACTGGACGAAGTACCTCCTGCTTGGATCTTTTGTTCACACCACAAAATTTGGCCAACATGTTTTGCCATTGTGCACTGACCATTAATTCTGTGTACATACTGCTGACTTAACTCTTTAAGGGCTCTTGATGCATTAATGCATCATGCTGACCCTATGGGGTTGATACTCTCCTGGAGGGTCGGCATGATGCACCAATGAAGTGCTGGTGAGCAGACTCGCCAGCGCTTCATTGGTGCATCATGCCACCCATGATAAACTTTTGCATCAGCAGCCTTTAAAGGGTTAAGAAGGACACGTTCAGCACATTGGGACATGGTCATCATGATCCTGCAGATGGTGGCCTATTGCTACCATTTATTGTAGTGGCCTAAAGAGTGCAAAAGGTGTGGAGGATGAGGGTGTAAATTATTTTCTGTATAATCTACAGGTACATCCTGAAAAAGTATGGTGCATCCAGGGGGGGGGGGTCCTGGGGGTCCTGTTTTCTAGAATTCGAAATTATCTTGGGGGGGCATGCCCCCAAACCCCCTAGGTATGTCGCAGCGCTGTGTTTGCGATATTGCAGCATTGCACTTGCGACGTTGCAGCGTTGCACTTGGACCCCCCCTTTTCAAAATCCTGGATCCGCCCCTGCATCCCCAACATCCCCCATGGCTCTGCTGCTACTGATAAAGGAGATGCAACGGGAAATCAATGCTGGGCCTGGTGAGTTAACCCCATCCAAAGAGCACGAACCAAAGAGCATGGACATGTGATATGGGGATCCCCCCCCCATCCAGAACCCCCACCCAGGTTCAAGCCCAAAGACTTAGTTCATATAAAACAAGCCTAATGATTTGAAAACTAGGATCCATATATGTAAATCAATCCTGCAGGGAGGACTATACTTGTTTTATAGATTCATTTTATTATGTGATCCTGAAGCATACAATTTCATTGTCAGTCCTTCCCTCAGGCCATGTGAGTAACACTGGGAATTTAGAGGTACTCCACCAGCTGGTCTTGGTGTTGTCTTGGAGCTACTTATAGATATTATAATGTTGTACAGAGCATGCTCCCCCTGTGGAGTGGGGACCTTCATGTGAGGGCAGGAAGGAGCAGAATAACTTCATTCTACCAGTGGGTATACCAGATTTGTAAAAGGCGACAAACTTGGAGTTTCTTGTGGCTTGGGGTGAGCGTGTGGGCAGCTGGTGTCCATATGCATGGGCCCGGGCCTACATGCTTGCCTTTTGCCATGTGATTCCCCCTCAGTGAACCACGTCTGAGTGATCAAAGGCCGTGGTTTGTCTGGCCCTGTCTATGGGACCAGGCAAATAAAAGAACACTTGCTATCCTTCCAAAAGAGTAGGGGAATGAAGCCCTGGTAGCGGTTTTCCCCCTCAACCCTCCTCATAGATGCGGTCATTTATCTCATCGATTTGGTCATTCATAGATTCGGTCACTGCTGTGTCGGGCAAGCAGCATATAAATACCTGTCTAGCTGTTTGGACAAGCAGCTTTTAAAAATCTGTCCAAAAAGAAAAGAAAGGACTTGATGTCTGCAACCAGGCAACCAGGGACCAGCCAAATAAAAGAACACTTGCTATCCTTCGAAAAGAGTAGGGGAATGAAGCCCTGGTAGCGGTTTTCCCCCTCAACCCTCCTCATAGATGCGGTCATTCATCTCATCGATTCGGTCATTCATAGATTCGGTCACTGCTGTGTCAGGCAAGCAGCATATAAATACCTGTAATTACCGTAAAACCCTGGGACACATGCACTGGGACATACAATGCTCTATGGTAATTACCGTAAAACATACCCTGGGACACATGCACTGGGACATACAATGCTCTATGGTAATTACCGTAAAACATACCCTGGGACACATGTACTGGGACATGCAATGCTCTATGGTAATTACCGTAAAACATACCCTGGGACACATGTACTGGGACACACGATGCTCTATGGTAATTACCGTAAAACATACCATGGGACACATGTACTGGGACATGCAATGCTCTATGGTAATAACCGTAAAACATACCCTGGGACACATGTACTGGGACACACGATGCTCTATGGTAATTACCGTAAAACATACCCTGGGACACATGTACTGGGACATGCAATGCTCTATGGTAATTACCATAAAACATACCCTGGGACAAATGTACTGGGGCATGCAATGCTCTATGGTAATTACCGTAAAACATACCCTGGGACACATGCACTGAGACATACGATGCTCTATGGTAATTACTGTAAAACAGACCCTGGGACACATGTACTGGGACACACAATACTCTATGGTAATTACCGTAAAACATACCCTGGGACACATGTACTGGGACACACGATGCTCTATGGTAATTACTGTAAAACAGACCCTGGGACACATGTACTGGGACACACAATACTCTATGGTAATTACCGTAAAACATACCCTGGGACACATGTACTGGGACACATGATATGACCAATTGTCATGAATCATCCAGAAGTAGGCTGGCAGGGGGGTCCAAAATCAAATCAGGACCAGCCTAAAAGGTTTTTGGGTACATATAGTATAGGTGTTGGGGCTTAGGCTCCATATATTTGGGTAGGTTAAATATCGTTTTGTGATCCAGGGTAGAGCGGCGAAGTTGCTAGGGTATCTGACGGGTGCCGGGTCTCTGACGGGAGCCGCCAGCGCCACTAGGTGATGTTGGCATAGCTCTGTCCAATGGTGGAGGATGGGCTTGATCCTTACTGTGTGAAATACCTTGGTAACAAGGTCATTTATCATATATAACACATTAGTTAAATATGTTATATATATTATGGAGAGATGGACTGCTAGTAGGGTCTCTGACGGGAGCCGTAGGGTCTCTGACGGGTGCCGCAAAAAAACTACCCCAAATGTATCATTGGAGCACCCAAGGTAGGATATTAGAGATAGGCCCAATTTTATTTTGTATGCATATATAGACATGTTAAGGCTTTGCATGGTATATCTCTCTCATACCCCTGCTATATTTAAAATAGAGTAAGGGAGCCATGTTAGGGTCTCTGACGGGAGCCACGCGAAACTGCCCAAATACATTTCTGGCCCCAGTATAAAACATTATTTGGCTACATACACCTTTATGGTCTTAAAATTTTCCATTTGCTATGGGGGAAATACCAAAACAAATTAGGAGACCCAGTGACCTTTAATTTTTATTTTTTGCAACTTTGCAGTACAGATTTTTATTTTTTCTTATTGAAAAACCCTCATTTTGGGCAGTTTTAGGCCCCCAGCTCTCTAAATATGCATCGTAGATAGGCAAAACCCATATACCACTTGTAGCTCTATCACATCCTGACCAGAATAAATGATAAAGACACATATATAACTTTGTTTGAAGAATTCATCAAAAGGGGAACAAGAACAGCCCACTTCTGGAAGATTCATGACAAATGGTCATACTCTATGGTAATTACTGTAAAACATACCCTGGGACACATGTACTGGGACATACGATGCTCTATGGTAATTACCGTAAAACATACCCTGGGACACATGTACTGGGACACACGATGCTCTATGGTAATTACCGTAAAACCTACCCTGGGACACATGTACTGGGACACATGATGCTCTATGGTAATTACCATAAAACCTACCCTGGGACACATGTACTGGGACACACGATGCTCTATGGTAATTACCGTAAAACATACCCTGGGACACATGTACTGGGACACACGATGCTCTATGGTAATTACCATAAAACATACCCTGGGACACATGTACTGGGACATAAGATGCTGTATGGTAATTAACATAAAACATACCCTCGGACACATGTACTGTGAATTTTGGATGTATTTCCACTACATGACCAAACTTTGGAACCCCCATTACGGAAGGGTCAGGGGGTTCAAAAAACATTTTGTGATTTCCAATGTTTTTGAACCCAAATGCATAGTTTGGACTGGTATTGAGTGCTTTTGGGGTAAATCTTTACATATAAAAATTGTTTGATAATTTTGATGATTTAAAAAAAAAAAGAAACAAAGAAATGGATTTTTGAAATCAGCATGATTTTTTGGGTTAGTTGAGACAATCAAACCTTTTGGTACCCTACGGTCTAAATTGTGGGGTGAGACCAATCCTGATTGGTCTATGTATTGATACGGTCAGTACCACTACTACTCACCCACCTGCTACTCCTACACACACACACACACACACACTGCTACTCCTCCCTGAACATACCTGTGGGCAGTGACCCACTACTGCAGCCTGCCAGCCTAAGGGCACACACACATGGGACTCTTCCACTGCTTCAATTTTTTGTTTTTTTTATGCATCATGGTGGTCTGTTTGGTATGCCAACAGGCATACCATGGCAACAAAAAGCACTGCCCCAACTGTGGGGTACTAAACCACAAACTCACGGAGGAGACCAGGAGTAATGCAGTTTTTCATGAGGAAGAAGGGGGAGACCAAGGAGCTTCCAATATGGCCACCCCCTTGGGAGAGAGAAGGCAGAGTAATACACAGCCAAAGTCACCAGAAGCTATTCTCCAGGAGAAGATTGCTATAGCAGAAGAGAAGGCAGGACTACTCAGGAAAAAAGGTGACCTCTTAGCATTAGAAGAAAGGCTAGCCTTAATTGACTTAGAGAATGCAGAACTGGAGGAGGATTACAAAAAATCCCTCAAAGACATACAGCAGAAGCAGCAGAGTGCTGCACACAAGAGGAGGGGAGCATTCGTAAATTTTCATGATTTGACTGCACCTAACAGCAGCTATTACCAGGGAGAAACGTTTACGAACGCACCCAGGAGCAGCAGCAGATACGCCGACGCCCGAGCGGAGTACACAACATTTACGAATGCAGCCAGCAGCGCCAAAGCCGAAGACGCCCGGACCTTGCCGAGCGCCTCCGAAGGCATATCCAACCCGAACACGGCCGGACACATACGGAGATACCCGAACGCCGCCGAAAACGGGCTCGGAGAGAGTCGGGGACAGTCGGCAGATGTACGGAGAATACCGAACGCCACTTCGGGTTTCTTCGGCGACGTAAACCCCTACAGCGGATTGAAAAAGAGCGGTCACGGCTTGGATTACGATACACACCAGAGAGCAAACGCAAGCGGCATATCAACCAACGAGGATATACCGAGCGCTGCCGACAGCCTAGGTCGGAAACTTTCGGATTACGTCGGCTCGGGCAAGCTCGGCAATGTCCGTGAACGCTCGGGAGTGCAAGATGGCGTTCCTTCCGCTTTCGCCGAGGGAGACAATTTGCAGCAGGAGTTTATGCTTTTTTTAGCTGGAAAACAGCAAAAATTGCTCAATCAGGCCAAGCAGAACCCAGTAGGCAGTGCTCCAGTCCCAACCACAGCAGCACAGGAGGTACCACAGCTGTATTACTTGGATGGGACACCCTACACTGGGTCTTTGCCTGACACACAACATCAACAACACAGGATCACACCACCCAAGCTTCCCCCCTCTGCTACCATCCAGGCTGGATTATCAACTGCAGGCCTGACAGCTGAGAATATGGGCGTGGAGGGGGACCTTGCCGGCTACCTGGATGCAAAGGACCAAGGTGACTTGTTATCCACTTTATTTAAGATAGGTGAAGCTTCTAAGAAAAAGAGGTCACAACACTGGTTAAGGCCAGATTACCACATTCCCACTGACAAAGTCTACTCTGATATGACATACAGAGAGCTAATATATGGTATGACATGTGTCCAGGAGAAGTTAGCTATTGCTAATTTACCACAGTGGTCTGCAAAAAGTTATGGTGACCATATGAGATTCGTAGCTAGGAAGGGTCTCAATGCCACTTATACCTCGAGTGCACTAGCTAAATATGAGCACGATCTCACTACTAGAGTGATTTCAGGGGAGTTACCCGGATTTCAGACAGCTGAGCACGCATCAGTCTCTGACAATTTGGGCTCCGATAACCTACAGGTGGTACAAGATTTGAAGGCTGAATTAGCCAGATTAAAAGCAGGTAACAAACAAGGCACTAAAGGTAAAGGCCCCTCTACTCAAAACAGAATCCATTGCCCTACGGATGTTTGTGCTTTGTTCAATTTTACTAGATGTTGGTATAACCCATGTAACAGGCAACACGTATGCGCGGTATGTAAGGGCCCCCACCCAGCAAAAGGGGGGTGCAAAAATCAGCCAACAACCACAAGCAGTGGAGCAAACAATAATGCGGGAGGGGGGTCAACCTTTTTCGCACCACCGATCCACCCCCGCGTATCTTGATGTACAAATAATATTGACGGTGCCCATGATATTCCGGATTCCAACGGTTCCGCGGTCAATGTAACAACCGACAATTTACCAGACATTTATTGTGATAGAGACTCGCTTGTGTGTACTTCGGACATATCAGAATTATTGTCAATTTATGTAAGCTATGCTCCATTGTGGGATATTAACTCCACCCATATCCTAAAAGGGGTCAGATCTCAAATGAAACCCGCAGGCTGGTTATCAATGCTTAGTGGAGGCCCTAATTCGGTTTATGGTACAAATGGTTGGGATTATGACGCCTCATTCCTAATGGACGGCATAATGCACGGGTTTAAAGTAGTGGACCCAAACACACATATTAGTGAGTATAGCACTAAGAACTATGTACCCCAAGAAGCAAGGAACTTCATTGATAACCTGCTAAAGACAGAAGTAGACCAAGGCAAATTGTCTATAGTCACAGCAGCACCTACTTGCATCCATGCCTTAGGTGCGGTTGAGAAAAGAGATGGCGGTTATAGACCGGTAACGGACGCCAGTAGACCAGAAGGTCTATCTATTAATTCACACATGAACGAGACATTCCACCACTTTAGTTACACTAGCATCGATGATGTGACCAAGGTGCTCCGACCCGGTATGTTCATGGCAGTCACAGACATTTCCGCAGCATACCGCTCTATTATGATTAGGCCAAGCGATAGGCAATTCCAGGGCCTACAGTGGACATTCGACTCACAGAAAGTGTATTTAGTGGACAACTTTGTGTCATTCGGCACTAGAATGGCTGCATTCCTCTTTAATAGGATTACTGACAGCATAGCTCGTTATATGAGAGCTAACGGTTATTATTGCTTTAATTATCTCGATGACTTACTTACTATGGGTAACTCATATGCGGAGTGCCAAAAAGCACAGTTGTTTCTACATAGCACACTCCACTCGTTGGGTTTTTTCTTATCCTATAAGAAGGTTCTTTCACCTGCACAAGTTCAAATTTATCTAGGGATAGAAATTGACTCACTACAAATGTGCCTCAGACTACCGGAGAGCAAGATCAATAAATTGCACAGTGAGCTACGTTTCTTTGTAGGTCGCCGAAGGGCAACCAAGAAACAGCTGCGCCGTTTATGCGGGATCTTAGCACACTGCTCTACTTTAGTCAGGGGGGGCAGGACATTCTCTCACAGAGTCATAGGCATGTTATCTGCGTTCACGAGCACTAAAAGGTACATAACCCTCTCTACCGGGTTCTTCAAGGACCTAGACTGGTGGCTAAGATTCGCAAAGTGGTTTAATGGCGAAGCAAAAATTGTCAGCACTCTACCGTCCACAAAAAGTGACTTATACATGGACGCATCAGACAGGGGTTACGGTGTCAGGTACGGCAAGGACTGGATATGTGCAGGTTGGGGATGCAGGATCAGTATGAACATAGACAGTCATGGACACTGCCTCCCGCCACCTAGTCAATTCGTGCCTGAAAACATAAACATCAGGGAGCTATACCCCATCTTAATGGCGATTAATAGGTGGGGACCTTTGTGGCGCAATAGGAAAATTGTCTGTTACACGGATAACACCCATGTAGTAAGCGCACTGAATAAGGGCAAAAGTACAAATACAAGAGCGATGGACTTCCTGAGAGAACTGTTTTGGCTTACAGCTCTTTATAACTGCCATATTGTAGCATTACATATCCCAGGACGACTTAATGTCCTTGCAGATGCTCTGTCAAGAGTGTTATATTACCCGCATAACCTTCCTATGTATCTATGTTGTAGCGGCGGCTAAGCTATGCGAAGATTTGGACATGAAAGCGGCAATAGCGAGAGCGCATGCTTGGAGCGTTTCCACCTGGAAAACTAAATGCAGCCAATGGAAAAGATTTATTGTGTTCTGTACCATCTCTGCCTCTACAGTCGTACCCACTTCGGTTCAGACCATGTGTCGATATTCAGTGTACCTGTCTTCGGACTTGAAGTATAGCACTATAGACAATTACGTGAGTGCAGTGATAAGTTTAAATGCACATTATGGCTACGACGTAGCTTGGATAAGGACAAATTTTATGTTTAAGTGTACTATGTCCGGTCTGCGCAGGATCCTCGGTGACCCTATACCCACTAGAGTCACACTGTCAGTTTCGCAACTCTTGGACATGTCTACAAGGGTGAATCTAGCAGTACCTGACCATTTAGCGATGTGGGCATGCATCGTTACTAGCTTCAGGACCCTTCTCAGGAAGAGCAACCTAGTAGTAGACAACGCAGCAAAAGCATCACCACACTTTCTAAGAAGAAAGTCTGTATCATTCACTAGCTGGGGTATGATTGTCACGGTTTCAAGCTCAAAAACAATCCAATTTGGACAGAGAGTCCACCACATCCCGGTCGTAGGAGTCCCTAACTCACCACTTTGTGCAGTATCTTTACTCAAGAGACACTTTGACGGTACCCCCACGACAGACCCTGAAGCACCCGCCTTCCTAGTGCGCAAAGGGAATTCGCTGGTCCCATTACAATACTCAGCACTACTTAAGTTCCTGAAACACCTACTAAGTACTATTGGGATAGATACAAACAGGGCCGGAATACATTCTCTGAGACGTTCAGGCGCTGCCTTTATGCACCTGTGCGGTATCCCACTAGAAGACATCAGATACACCGGTGACTGGACAAGCTTGTCTGCTCTTTTGTACTTAGCCAAACCACTTGGTACCAGGATAGATATAGACAATATAGTCGCCACGGCACTGAAAGCTACTTTTTAGACATACTAATGTGTAGAGTATCAGGACTATATCATTGTTCTGGTGTTGCCGGGTCATTTGGACTCAGTTTAGCCCAGACCGCAGCTACTCGTCCTTCATTACTGTTCCAGAATCAATGGGTGAGACCAATCCTGATTGGTCTATGTATTGATACGGTCAGTACCACTACTACTCACCCACCTGCTACTCCTACACACACACACACACACACACTGCTACTCCTCCCTGAACATACCTGTGGGCAGTGACCCACTACTGCAGCCTGCCAGCCTAAGGGCACACACACATGGGACTCTTCCACTGCTTCAATTTTTTTTTTTATGTAATTTCTCTGTATTAATATGTTATTACTTGTTAATAAATAGGGCCGGGTCATTTGGACTCAGTTTAGCCCAGACCGCAGCTACTCGTCCTTCATTACTGTTCCAGAATCAATTATAATCAATTTTATTTCCACATCGATTCAATGCCATGTGCCCACTGGGTGATAGATCTGATCTGTCTTCAGCTCATCTATGGTATCTACTTAAGTCTCAATATACCAGTCTTCAATAAGGCGATTGCTTCACTTATCGGCTGAACTTGTTCAGGAACATGGCCACAGTGGTAAATTGTATTAAGTTATGTATTAGGAATTGATGTGAAACAGAAGTGGCCGATATAATTATTGAGACCTGAGATAATGTAAAACCCTATCATAAGTTGATTTTATTGGAATCTTTGGCCAAACTTCGAAGTCAGGCTCTGAAAAAAGAAATTCAAAGTGTACATTTTGATAAACACTGAGGTGAATTAAGGAGCCTGAAGCCAGACGTCTTGGGCCATCTTGGTGACACTGCAGAACTCTTTATTGCGCATGCGCGTACAAACATTTTCCCGCCATAGTATTCGTAACAAGAGTGCACTTATCTAATACATTTCCTTATTACCAGAGCTTAGAAATAAATGTGTGTTGTGTTTTTAGACAAAGGTGCATCCATTCTATCTGGTCTGGGGATGAATGCCTTTTTCTCCCTGGACCCCAGAGAAGGAGGATAACTGTGATATTCTCCAACCACAGTGTCAGTGTTGGTGCTTGGAGATTGTCTGCTGTACCTGAGGGTAGGTGGGTCATAAGTCATTATACGTTTTTGTTGTGCTTTATTTTGTCTTTTTATTACATGATCAATAGCTGTATGCTTGGTCAGAGTCCAGGAGGTGCTGTTTGTTACAGATACTGGGCTCTGCTACACCTACCAAGGAACTCCTAAACAGAACCAAGGTAAGATTTTATATAAACTGACTTCATATACACAATTAGACTGTACACACTGTGTCCGAGGAGTCATTGTAAGTCATGTACGTAAACCATATAAGGGCGGCTAATGTCATGTTCACTTTGCCATTATAATGCATGAATGTAGCCTTGATGAGAGACTCGCCAGGGCTACATTCAAGCATCATGCCGACCCTACAGAGTAAATGTACTCGTGAACGTTCAGCATGATGCTCCAACTCACCAGCACTTCATTGGTGCATCATGACGGCCAATGGGCATGATGCTCTCCTGCATCAGCAGCCCTTAAGGGGTTAACATAAATACAGCCCTTATCTGAAGGACCTACATAAGGTCCAGGTCCAGGTCTACCTGTTGTACTGATTACCGAGGCGCCGTTATCAGTGCACTCTGTTATAGCTTTAAGGGTTGCTGATGTATTAATACATTATGTCTGTGGTTGCCGTAGCCAGTAACTTTGTTACAAGTGTGACTTGATGTTGTTTATGGCTGAAATGCCACAGGAGGTCTAATCCCCTTCCGTAGACACTTATTTCCTATGGTTGTCACAGTAGCACACAACAGTACACTAAGGTGCTCATGTAGTACAATCCTTTAGCATAGAGTTCATTGAACATGTAGTGTAATATCCAGTAGTCAATGCAGTCAAGTGTAACCTTGTGTAACCTGTACAAAGAATATTGCCTCCTATAACCCTCAGGTACAAAGTCCAATGTCAGCAAGGTAATCCAATATGTCCATGTGTAGTGTACAACAGCTCAATCAATACTGACTGGGGTCTGAGGAGGAGGGGCTTTTATATGTATGTGATAGAATATCCAGAGATAATGAGAAGCTTCTAAAACAATGTAGAGCAAATACTGTCTTTGACATCAGAGTGTGGTGGCACCCGAATGTTCTATAGTGTTCTACAGAAAGCACCCATGTACTAGGTTGAACTTTATTGTTCCAGATGATTCTAACATAATCTACATCACTCTATGACAATCTCAATCTTACAGATGGAGACCAGAAAGTGCTATATTTATTTCACCATGATTCATGCAATTCTATGGCCCATTGGGCATCATGATGCACCAATGAAGTGCTAGCGAGGCTGCTCACCAGCACTTCATTGGTGCATCATGCTGAACCTACGGGGTTTATGTATCAAACCTGTAGGGTCTGCAAGATGTTCTAATGAAGTGTTGGCAAGCAGACTCACCAGCACTTCATTGGTGCATCATGACGACCAATGGGCATGATGCACTCCTGCATCAGCGGCCTTTAAAGGGTGATACCACATTACATATGTACTGACAATCATGCAGCAAGTGGTTACGTCTCTAAGTGTTCCTGCCATTGTTAACCTTCGGTGAAAGCATTTTAATATACCGTAATCTCCCGCGTAGAAGACGTGCTGCGCGTATAAGACGCACCCCAAACTCAGCACATGCATTTTCGTGTATAAGACGCACCTCTTAGGTACCAATTTTTGTAAATCCAGTACTGTTCTATGGTAAAAGTACCCCTCGTTTAAGACGCACACCCAACTTGAAAAAATCCTATAACACGCACCAGCATTTTGTTTGGCATAGAGGACGCGTTTTATACGCAAGAGATTACGGTAGCTCAAAATAGTATTACCACACTCCCCACTCGTGTGCATTGGAGCATATCCAGTGTGCTATTCCAACCTAGCGGGATATATTATTGACCAATGAAATAACCTTGCTTTTGAGAAGAGCCTCCCCAAACCTGAGCTATGACTATTGTAAGCAGAGAAAGTTTGAAATTTGTGCTTGCAGCCTCCTTTTTGCAATATCCATGTGAAAATATATATAAGAAAAGCTTTCATTTTATATAAAAAAAAAAAAAAAATCTGTATCTATTTCCACAGCTATAAGATACCAAAAATAAAAATAAATGAAGAAATGACAAACCCCTCACATGCCTATGATCAATAGCTTCGACTTGATACCTTCTTCATTACTGAGGTATGTATGGTAAAGTTTTGAGGAGCAAAAAGAAGTAAGACCATTTCAGAAGTCTATGCAGAACGGCCCTGCAGATAAACAGCCAGTGTAACTCCCTATCAAGGGGGGTTCATGTGTGAGAGCCATCCTATGGGGCTTTACCTCCAATAAATGGCAAGTTCTCAGGGTGTATAATCTTTAATAATTTGAGTTCTAGTTGGGATAGAGGCAAAATAGTTGTATGATCCCTGTAACAATGTGCATTAGCACAAAAGGTATAACAAAGTATTCGTGTATTTGAAAATTAGGTGTGGTAATGCTACTCAGAATATGGCATTTCCGTGGCCTTTTCTTTTTTCTACCCCACCGGTGGGGTATGGACTGTCAGATAGGTGCAAGTGTGAGCTTTTTCCCCTGTTTTGTGACAATTGGATTTTTTTTCACAGTGATCAATACAGATGACTAAGGGTAAATCCAGCACCTCCCCATCTGCCAAGGGGGGATACAATACACGGTCTAAGAGAAGAAAGGTCGACTCACAGACAAATGACTCAGTGGACGGTTCAAGCAGTGACGTATCAAACATGAGCCGTGATGCAGCAGCAACAGGTGACAATGAAGCTGATGTGGTCAGTGATATCTTTTTTGTTTTCTTTATACGGTAATTCTTGCCTATAAGCCAAATAATAATAAAGAAAACAAGTTTAACTTACCCAAATTGTTTCTTCAAAGTTGGAATGTCACCTGGAGGGTATTTAGAAAATAGTAAAACTCATGTTTCATAAGATTTTGATAAGCTAGGGTTTGCCTGAAAGGCAGAGCTTTGTTCTTAACACACATTTACGAATAAACATTTTCTTTACATTTCATGCTTTCGTTTGCGGATAACAAATACCCCGCACCAGATGTCAACAAACAGTGGAACCCTTGAAGTAAGTGACAATGGAGCCAGCCATGCTGCACAACAGGAGGCAGATGATGGAGCGAGTGGAGGAATCAATGAGAGTAGCAGTGAAGGAATCCACCATGGAGCCTCTAGGGGAGACCAGCAGGCAGTCAGACACCCAAGCCAACATATACCACATGGACACCAGGATGAGACAAGTGAAGAAACCCTAGATGGAGTCAAGCATGGCCTTAATCCAGGAGCCAGGAAAGGAAAGCAGCAAGAATCAAGAGAATGGATTGACAAAGGGAGTCAGTCCTGGTTGTGGTCTGTGCTGATGATGGTAGCTGTATTGATTGTACTTATAGCAGTAGTTGTAGCAGCAGTATTATTTACGCCCCAGTCGACAAAAACAAACTTGTCACAGTCTGCCACAAAACCTGAGGTAGAACTGCCTGAACAAACACAAGAGGACACAATGCTGGATGAATTCCAGGACAAACTCCTGCAGCTCATGGCAAAGTTCCCCAAACAGCATCACCGCTTGTGGAGAATGCTGAGTGCTGTCACCAAGAGAATCATCAAAGACAAACGTCCCATCCAGCCAGGTGTAGTTCTACTTGGCTCAACACTAGATACCCGCCGTGAAGTTGAGTGCATCGTGAGACACTTCAGCCACATTGTAACTGAGTTATTTGAATCAAAGCCACCAGTTGCCATTGATGTCAAAGGTGAATACAGCCATCTAACACCTGGGGATGCCAAGGTAGCCATGGAAACCAGTCTGTGGGAAGGCTTTGGTGCAGGGTCACAGAGTGCAGTTATTAGTGGGATAGAAGACATGTATGGTAACATGGCCATGTTGTTACATGCATTCTGTGACAATGACAATGCACCCTTCACCAAGGTCGTCATTCTCCTGACCCTTCACACTGACCTGCAGAAACTGGGAGTCAAGGACGATGCCAAGGTTGAAGATTACTTGAGCAGAATCTGGCAGCGACACATGGATATAGACAATGTATCTGCGCTCCTCACTAGAGTGGCTAATAATGTTGTAATACCCAGGAAGGAGAGTGAAGCTGTGCTAACAAAATATTGTTAACCCTCTAGGGTTGAAATGATGCCTTAAAGTAACTTGTTAACCTTTTACTGGTGGGCAACCCTCCAACAATGTCTTACACCTGATGGCCAATATACAGCTCCTGGGTGTAGTTCACACCCCTCCAGGAATGTCTTACACCTGATGGCCAATTTGCTGCTCCTGGGTGTAGTTCACACCCCTCCAGGAATGTCTTACACCTGATGGCCAATTTGCTGCTCCTGGATGTAGTTCACACCCCTCCAGGAATGTCTTACACCTGATGGCCAATTTGCTGCTCCTGGGTGTAGTTCACACCCCTCCAGGAATGTCTTACACCTGATGGCCAATTTGCTGCTCCTGGATGTAGTTCACACCCCTCCAGCAATGTCTTACACCTGATGGCCAATTTGCTGCTCCTGGATGTAGTTCACACCCCTCCAGCAATGTCTTACACCTGATGGCCAATTTGCTGCTCCTGGATGTAGTTCACACCCCTCCAGGAATGTCTTACACCTGATGGCCAATTTGCTGCTCCTGGGTGTAGTTCACACCCCTCCAGGAATGTCTTACACCTGATGGCCAATTTGCTGCTCCTGGATGTAGTTCACACCCCTCCAGGAATGTCTTACACCTGATGGCCAATTTGCTGCTCCTGGATGTAGTTCACACCCCTCCAGCAATGTCTTACACCTGATGGCCAATTTGCTGCTCCTGGATGTAGTTCACACCCCTCCAGGAATGTCTTACACCTGATGGCCAATTTGCTGCTCCTGGGTGTAGTTCACACCCCTCCAGGAATGTCTTACACCTGATGGCCAATTTGCTGCTCCTGGATGTAGTTCACACCCCTCCAGGAATGTCTTACACCTGATGGCCAATTTGCTGCTCCGTGATGTAGTTCACTGCCACCATACATCATACTGACAAAAGTTGTGCATTAGATAAGTAGTATTTAACTTTCAAGGGTTAAGATTTCACATTTTCCTTTTACTTACAAACTGTTGTCAGGGAGAGCATACAACATGTTTAAGATAAGCACCACTTGATGTGTGGGATAGTTCACATGTGGAGAGCACTTGGACACACCTGGTGGAGATGTACACTGATTCATACAATGATATCAACATCCAAACATGAACAATGCTATTCTGAAGTGACATAAATCATGAGAGTAATATCTCTGTGTGGAACACCTACATAGACATTTTCACAAAAATGAAAATGAATGAAAAACATTCCCCAAAAACCCTCTCCGGGTTTTTGTTATGGGATGGATCAAATGAAAACAGAGCAGTTGAGTACTTTTAGGTCTACGTTTCAAGTTTCTCAACTCTTCATGAGGACAAGTTTATTTTACCAACAAGTGAGACACATAGACTGTGGAGTCATTTTCAGGAGTCATGAGACTTGGTTACCAACTGGTTCATCATAGCAACAATAGTTTTTCACCTAAATAATTTGAGCTAAAATTGCTAGGATAATAAGAATTATCATACGGACATTGAACTTTTTTTTTCGGCCTGAGTGTCAATAATATCACAGTCTGCTCTTTTTATAATCAAGTTACGAGGTAAAAAGGTTGAGAGACAGTGGCTGGATATCTTTTATATTTACATTCAAATATAATATTTTTGCTACTCAATATACCATAGGATATATATGTAATCTGCTTTAGCTCGTGTTTTCTTCTTTCTAAAATTATGGTTTTTGAAACTTTTATGTGATGTGCTCTGTTGGGGAATTCAAAATATATTGACATTTCTGAATTGTATTTTCGACTGAATAAAAAAGTGCTGCCCCCACCCAAGTTGGGAGGATACTCAATGACGTCAAGTATGCAGCTATATCTGTTACAGTGTTAAACAAGCCAACTACTTTGAGTCAGAACTCCCTCCCACTTCGATATGAGAATTACTTGAGTATATGAGGAGATACAAAGTGGTTCAAAGATTCGTTTTATTGTAAATAATACATTACTAACATAATTTAAAAGGCTATTTTGATGGGAGAAAGATAGGCATAACCCACACTAGCAGTGTGTACTGGAATGACAATTCTGGGCCAGTCACTGAACATAGCACCTACTAAAATGGCTCTGCTTCAATTAATACTATTTCTATCTACTAGCTGTTTGCAGTTTATGAAAATATCATATTGTGACCTAATCCCAGATGCGTATTCACATTTAGAAATTGAGGATGAATATCTTTCAAAATAATACTGAGGTAATAATCAACTTGAACTTGTCATTACATGAAGAGTATTACCTTGGCCCAAGTAGGACCCCTGATAAAATATACAGATGATAAATCTTAACATTACGAATACATCACAGAAATGGAATGTCTGTTCGAATTTGGGCGCCAGAGGTGTAATTATAGCATTAATTGAAACACGGACCTGAAAGACTGGATTTGAATCAGAATAGCATTGCAGTCTATCAACTGTGCCATGGGTCCCTGGTGGGAGAAATGGGAACTACTAATGGTAGGCCTTAACATGACCCACAGAAGATAATTTTCTTGCCCCACTTAGCTCTGTCACAGCTCTTTGATTCAAAAAGCATCAGAAAGCCCTTGATTTATAGTTTCTGACTGACCCTATTTCATCATGATATCAAAAGTGGGTATTTTTGAGAAAAGGCTCCGATTAATTGCCAAAAATTGACCCTCCTAGAAAATTTTCTTCTCATGATTTCTATCGGAAATCACTTGGGTCACTTAGATGAAGAACATAGCTATCCAAATCCTTTTGAATCATGAATCTATCACAATTCTAAGTGACAAAAGAAATTTCTATCAGAATGACCAATCCGAGATAATTTCTTTTCCCAACTTAGTTATGTCACAGCTCTTTGATTTAAAAAGCATCAGAAAGCCCTTGATTTGTTGTTTCTGACTGACCCTATTTCATCATGATATCAAAAGTGGATATTTTTGAAAAAAATTGCCAAAAATTGACCCCCTCCTAGAAAATTTTCTTCTCATTATTTCTATCGGAAATCACTTGGGTCACTTAGATGAAGAACATAGCTATCCAAATCCTTTTGAATCATGAATCTATCACAATTCTAAGTGACAAAAGAAATTTCTATCAGAATGACCAATCCGAGATAATTTCTTTTCCCAACTTAGTTATGTCACAGCTCTTTGATTTAAAAAGCATTAGAAAGCCCTTTATTTGTTGTTTCTGACTGACCCTATTTCATCATGATATCAAAAGTGGATATTTTTGAAAAAATTGCCAAAAATTGACCCCCTCCTAGAAAATTTTCTTCTCATGATTTCCGTAGGAAATCCCTTGGGTCATTAAGATGAAGAGCATAGCTATCCAAATCCTTTTAAATTATGGAATAATGAAAATTTTAAGGGACCGAAGAAAAGTATGTCCTAAGGGCCAGTGACTGCAAGATTTTGTAGGAGGCTTCCATAGTTACCCACCAGGGGGCAGCACACACACTTCTCTCTCTTTTACAGATATACTGTTTTCATTGCATAGATAACATATCTGTGCATTATCATTATGCTTAAGTATAGTAATAGCTAGAGAAAAATTACAAATAAGTAGAATTTTTCTAAATCAGCATGATTTTTTGGGCGAGTTGAGACCCCCCGACCTTTTGGTACCCTTCCGGCTAAAAATGGCCTCCAGCTCCTGATCTATTGTTGCTGATTCTACGTTTTATGCCTATCATGAATTCCCTCGTATAAGTCGCGGCTAGTACCAGAATCCATATCCAAATCAGGCTTATAGAATCAGCCAAAAGAAGGGGTGCGGCTTATAGGAGGGTATTTTTTACTCTCGAATAATACTAACACTACAACCGTAATCTCCCGCGTATAAGGCGCAGCCCGCGTATAAGGCGCACCTAGAGTTTTGGAAAATTCTCAAAAAAATGAAAAATTCATAACTTTGGTTCTACTGAATGAATTTTCAAAATTCAAAAACCTATGTGTAGCTTTGGCCACCCCGGACCCTCCTGGGCCCCCTTATGTCCTATTTTGACCAAGGGGGCATGTAAGATATCAAAAGAAAGGTCTTGGTGTCCCCCTTGTGGATCCAATGAGAACTAAAACCCCCGTATAAGACGCGCCTTTTACGCGGGAGATTACGGAATTTTCAAGCAATTAAAGTGGCTTATAGATCCCTCTAAAGTCAGTGTGCGGCTTATACGGTACTTGGGAGGACTCGCGGTAGACCTGTGGACTCAGGTGACACCATTATGGGTACAACTCATTCCTCATCTAATCACAACATCTGTCTTTTAGTGTTTTACTGAAAACCAATTTTATTTCATTTTTATCTGGTTTAACAAATGTGCTGATCCCTACACCATAGCTGATCTTAGATACATGGCATTCTGTACAGCGTGATATCGTGTTTTAGACTGCAGGAAACAAGTTATACATGCACACAATCATATAAATCACACACAACTAAGTTTTCTACACACTTCATCATAAATAATAGTGAAATTTTACTCTAAGACATGTACAAAAAAGATCACACTATAATCAATATATAGCTATTAAAGTTTGTGTATCACAAATCTGATTTACAAGCTCTCAATTACATTTGCTGTACAATTCTTCTTCCTATGATATGAATGAAGCTATGGTGGAACTTCTCAATTCTCCCCAATGGTGAAGATCCTATCAGCAACGGACACAAAGAAATACCAAAATACCGTAAATTCTTATGTACCATAATCTCTCGCGTATAAGGCGCAGCACGCCTATAAGGCGCACCCCCCACTCAGGGAGGTCTGTTTCATGTATAAGGCACACCTCTAAGGGCAGATTTTTGTCAGTTTAGTACTGTTCTATAGTAAAAATACCCCCCCCCCTTATAAGGCGCACCCCAAACTCAAGGCAATTTACCTCCCACGTATAAGACCCAGCATCATTTTGTTTGGCGTATAAGACGCGCCTTATATGCGGGAGATTACGGTACATGTATATGTTGGGCGCCGTACTGTAATGGCCCATTTAGGCGTCTGTCTCAAAACAACGGTGGGTTGGGGACTGTAGGGGAATTGAAATTTGTATCTCAATTAAACGCCGGGGTAGAGTAGGATTAAAATTGATGAGCCACCCGGGTACTTGAATGTTCTATTTTATGTTCTATATCTAACCATGAAGGTAAAACAGTTTCTATACATTGAGATCACTATAACACTCTTTAAACCCAGGTACCCCTTTTTTTTTTAAATTGTTACTTTCTTTTTTTTATATAAAAATTCTTTATGTGTCTACCTCATGCAGGATATTCACTTACAATCTAACTGTTTGTGACACATCTATGAAAATCATTTACATTATATGTCCTACTGTACATTTTTCTACTAGCTAAAACAAGTTTGGAGATGTTAATTTCAATATTGTTATAAATGATTTCATAGCCACGTCTTCTTGTCATCTTTGAATCTTTGGCAAACATAGGAATTAGAGAAAGGTAATCACATTACATTTTCTTTCTAACAAAATTCATAGG
Organism: Acholoe squamosa; assembly: GCA_949317995.1. Taxonomy (NCBI): domain Eukaryota; kingdom Metazoa; phylum Annelida; class Polychaeta; order Phyllodocida; family Polynoidae; genus Acholoe; species Acholoe squamosa. The sequence goes on along the minus strand of OX439046.1, from coordinate 77,274,855 downwards.
AAAATTAATGCTTTCATGAAATAAATCACACATTCATAGTTTTACTATAAATCACTAAGTACCGTAAATTTTCTCATATAAGCTGAGGCTAATACCAGAACCCAAACAAAAATGCGGCTTATAGGAATGGCCCAAAGTCAGGGTGCGGCTTATACAGGGGTATTCTACACTAAAGTACAGTACTGAAATGCCAATCTTCAAACCCTATGCCAGGCTTACAGCGTTCTCTCCAACTCAGAGTGCGGCTTATATCAGGGTGCGGCTTATACAAGAGAATTTAAGGTACTTTTTTGTGTGGCAGATTACACAAACAAGCACAAGGGATATTGAAGAGCATTAAATGCACCTTGAAATTAAGCACGAAGGACCGCTAATGAATTAATGCACCATGCCTATTGGTCGTCATGATGCAATAATGAAGTGCTGGTGAGACTGCTGGCCAGCACTTCATTGGTGCATCATGACGACCAATGGGCATGATGCATTAATGCATCAGCGGCCTTTAAATGATCAAGCACTGAGGTAACTCATGGAACATTCTGAAATAAAAGAACCTTCTGTAAATAGATTCTCAACCTTACACTAGTTTATGTATTTCACGCACAGCTTATATATGATTCATAAAGGTGTGCATCATGGCCAAAGGAAAAGGGTAATTCAGATCAGAACAAGTGTAGCCGTCAGATCTTTGGTAGCCATCTTAAGAGTATAGATTCATCTAATCCGGAATTTGCCGGAATTTGAATTTTACTGTAGGTAATATAAGTATTGACACACAATGTGAATAGAAAAGTTGAGCACAATAGGGCGTGTGAAAAAAAAACACGCTTGTAAATAGCCTCTAAATGTGACAGGAAACCACACAATGCTTTACCTATGAGCCATTTTAGAGATGCGCCATTTTCGACGATATTTTTGGATATACAGAGAAATTTCTACGATAAGAGACCATCAAAACCCGCTCACACTATAATGTCTGACACACTATCACATGAAGGCATTCCCGTAGGAAATGAGCAGATATGGACAATATACTTTTGTAAATGCCTATGGATGCAAAGCATTCCACGCCAAACTTCCTGTCCAATTTTCTAGGCTTTTTGCACCCGCTTCTTTTCCCCTTTGCAACAGGGCGACTTATGCACCCTATAAGGTGACCAATAAGGGTGCCTGTATATTAGTTACATTTGGTCCTTTCTAACAGTATTTATTTAGCACATCGCCGCTCTCCTTCCTGGGTATTATCACGTTATTAGCCACCCTGGTTAGAAGTGCCGCCACATCGTCTATATTCAAATGTCGCTGCCAGATCCTGCTGAGGTAGTCTTCGACCTTGGCATCGTCTTTGACTCCCAATTCCTGCTCTCCTGTGTGGAGGGTGAAAAGTATGACGACCTTGGTGAAGGGTGCGTTGTCATTGTCACAGAAGGCATGTAACAACATGGCGGTGTTACCGTGCATGTCTTCTAAGCCACTAATGACCGCACTCTGTGACCCTGCACTGAAACCACCATGTAGACTGGTCTCCATGGCAACCTTAGCGTCTTCTGGTGTCAGGCGGGTGTACTCGCTCCCTACGTCAATGACCACCGGGGGTTTGGACTCAAACGCCTCCGATACAATGTGACTAAAGAGCCGCGCGATGCAGTCTGCCTCCCTCCGTGTAGCGTCAGTTGACCCGATTAGAACCACGCCCGGTTGTATCGGTCGCTCATCGTTAATCACCCTCTTTGTAGCCGCACTCAGTGTCTTCCAGAACCGGTGATGCTGCTCAGGGAACTTCCCCTTCAGTTCATCAAACCTGGCCTGAAACCGCCTCAGGGCCGTCATTTCTTCAGCTGCTTTCGACGGGTACAATGTGGCCACAAGCACCATGGCCACAAGAAATGCAAAGACACTACCAAAGAACACGAAGGTACTGCTATTACACCGTTTGTCTATAGGTTGATCCAGGAGCTTCACTGGACTGTGCGGGACTTTATCCGCCGCGTTTCTCCCGCGCTGCCCGGTAGGGGGACTCTGGTTCTTAGTGCGTCGTTTCCTGAGTTCCTCCTTGTGGAGTTCAGCCTCCATGTCCTGTAGCTGTTTGGTGAGGTCCTTGTACGGGGACGGAGTACCACACGATGACGGTGATCCCACCCCCGGGGAGCTCCCCAGGCGTTCAGAGCGCGGGGTTGTAATGTTATCTGAGCTGTGTGTAGTGTTGGGACTTCTACCTGGGCTTCTGTGGATGGGCCGCCGCCCTGTGATCTATAACATACAAGACAAACACTGGTCATATGGATTATATGTATGTAAATTTGGTCTGCAGCATCTACAAATACAGGAAATAGAGGAAACACTGGAAAGTTGTAAGTATAGTCTGCAGAATGCCTTTGATCAAACAGTTGAATATCCTAATCTCCTGCGTATAAGGCGCAACCTCAGTTGAGGAACCCTGAACAGCCTGAATTTTGAAGTTTTAGTATTGTTCTATAGTAAAAGTACCAGCATATAAGACGCAGACTATGCTGTGTTTGAAGAGTCAAGTTATTTTTTAAATTGTCAAAGTTTAATTGGGCTTCAAAAACAAATTTGTTTTATTCCTAGTGTATCTAAAACTTGACCAAAATAGTGGTATGTACAATTATTACAATGAATACGATATTTAACATACATTTTTTTTCTTTTTGCCAAGGCTCTTTTAATGTATCTTACTTCCAATAATATGACAGAACATCCAGCACAAGCTGTCCTCAAAGTATTAAAATTTCATGGGCCGCTGATGCATCATGTTCATTGGTCGTCATGATGCACCAATGAAGTGCTGGTGATACTGCTCACCAGCACTTCATTGGAGCATCATGCTGACCTCAGGGGAGTATCAGCCTTGTAGGGTCATGATACCTGAATGCAGCCCTGGTGAGTTACTCGCCAGGACTGCATATATACATCATGATGACCAGAGGGCATGATGCATTAATGCATTAACGGCCATTAAAGAGCTATAACTTTACACTCACCCCGTCCCGGCTTCCTTTACCTGCACCACTCCGTGTGACTCGGGGTGATGGGCTGTTACCGACACTCCCGGGCGTCAACTTGAGGCTGTCATGTGACCTGTTACCGCTGGTTACTGACCGGTCCACCTGGTCCTCCATGTCCGAGTCGCTCTCCTCCCGCCCCGACCCCCCGCAGTAACTATGGTAACTCGTGTCATGGCCGCCGCCTGGAGACAGGTGACGACGCTGCATGCGCGGGGAGGTGTTAGGAGTTTTGGGCATTCTTGATGTTTGTGGAGCTGTAATAGAGAAAAGAAAAGTTAAGCAGATAATTTCAATTGTCAATCTCTCTCTAAAAATTTAAAAGATAAAATTTGGTAATTTCAATAATTTATTCTTTATAGAATAGTGACTGTTAGGATACTGTAGTGGCCTGTTAATAAAAAAAATACTTCAGCCCACATTATACCACAAAACTTCACGTATAAGACGCACCCTGTGTTGAAATGTTATAAAGTGCAGCTATGGCTTGATTTTTGAAGGTTTAGTACTGTTCTATAGGAAAACCTCTCATATATAAGACGCACCCTTATAGTATACGTGAGGTACATATAACACACACCCTTATAGTATATGTGAGGTACATATAAGACATCCTTATAGTATATGTGAGGTACATATAAGACACACCCTTATAGTATATGTGAGGTACATATAAGACATCCTTATAGTATATGTGAGGTACATATAAGACATCCTTATAGTATATGTGAGGTACATATAAGACATCCTTATAGTATATGTGAGGTACATATAAGACACCCTTATAGTATATGTGAGGTACATATAAGACATCCTTATAGTATATGTGAGGTACATATAAGACACATCCTTATAGTATATGTGAGGTACATATAAGACATCCTTATAGTATATGTGAGGTACATATAAGACACATCCTTATAGTATACGTGAGGTACATATAAGACACATCCCTATAGTATACGTGAGGTACATATAAGACATCCTTATAGTATACGTAAGGTACATTTAAGACATCCTTATAGTATACGTGAGGTACATATAAGACACCCTTATAGTATATGTGAGGTACATATAAGACATCCTTATAGTATATGTGAGGTACATGTAAGACATCCTTATAGTATACGTGAGGTACATATAATACATCCTTATAGTATATGTGAGGTACATATAAGACACATCCTTATAGTATACGTGAGGTACATATAAGACATCCTTATAGTATATGTGAGGTACATATAAGACATCCTTATAGTATACGTGAGGTACATATAAGACACATCCTTATAGTATACGTGAGGTACATATAAGACACATCCTTATAGTATACGTGAGGTACATATAAGACATCCTTATAGTATACGTGAGGTACATATAAGACACATCCTTATAGTATATGTGAGGTACATATAAGACACATCCTTATAGTATATGTGAGGTACATATAAGACACATCCTTATAGTATATGTGAGGTACATATAAGACATCCTTATAGTATACGTGAGGTACATATAAGACACCCTTATAGTATATGTGAGGTACATATAAGACATCCTTATAGTATACGTAAGGTACATATAAGACATCCTTATACTATACGTGAGGTACATATAAGACACCCTTATAGTATATGTGAGTTACATATAAGACACATCCTTATAGTAATCGTGAGGTACATATAAGACACACCCTTATAGTATACGTGAGGTACCTATAAGACACATCCCTATAGTATACGTGAGGTACATATAAGACACATCCTTATAGTATACGTGAGGTACATATAAGACATCCTTATAGTATACGTGAGGTACATATAAGACATCCTTATAGTATACGTGAGGTACATATAAGACATCCTTATAGTATACGTGAGGTACATATAAGACATCCTTATAGTATACGTGAGGTACATATAAGACATCCTTATAGTATATGTGAGGTACATATAAGACACATCCTTATAGTATACGTGAGGTACATATAAGACATCCTTATAGTATATGTGAGGTACATATAAGACATCCTTATAGTATATGTGAGGTACATATAAGACATCCTTATAGTATACGTAAGGTACATGTAAGACATCCTTATAGTATACGTGAGGTACATATAAGACACCCTTATAGTATATGTGAGGTACATATAAGACACATCCTTATAGTAATCGTGAGGTACACATAAGACACACCCTTATAGTATACGTGAGGTACATATAAGACACATCCCTATAGTATACGTGAGGTACATATAAGACACATCCTTATAGTATACGTGAGGTACATATAAGACACATCCTTATAGTATACGTGAGGTACATATAAGACATCCTTATAGTATATGTGAGGTACATATAAGACACATCCTTATAGTATACGTGAGGTACATATAAGACACATCCTTATAGTATACGTGAGGTACATATAAGACACATCCTTATAGTATACGTGAGGTACATATAAGACATCCTTATAGTATACGTGAGGTACATATAAGACACATCCTTATAGTATATGTGAGGTACATATAAGACACATCCTTATAGTATATGTGAGGTACATATAAGACACATCCTTATAGTATATGTGAGGTACATATAAGACATCCTTATAGTATATGTGAGGTACATATAAGACATCCTTATAGTATACGTGAGGTACATATAAGACATCCTTATAGTATACGTGAGGTACATATAAGACACATCCTTATAGTATACGTGAGGTACATATAAGAAATCCTTATAGTATACGTGAGGTACATATAAGACACATCCTTATAGTATACGTGAGGTACATATAAGACACATCCTTATAGTATATGTGAGGTACATATAAGACATCCTTATAGTATACGTGAGGTACATATAAGACATCCTTATAGTATACGTGAGGTACATATAAGACACATCCTTATAGTATATGTGAGGTACATATAAGACATCCTTATAGTATGTGAGGTACATATTAGACATCCTTATAGTATACGTGAGGTACATATAAGACATCCTTATAGTATACGTGAGGTACATATAAGACATCCTTATAGTATACGTGAGGTACATATAACACACATCCTTATAGTATACGTGAGGTACATATAAGACACATCCTTATAGTATACTTGAGGTACATATAACACACATCCTTATAGTATATGTGAGGTACATATAAGACACATCCTTATAGTATATGTAAGGTACATATAAGACACATCCTTATAGTATACGTGAGGTACATATAAGACACATCCTTATAGTATATGTGAGGTACATATAAGACACATCCTTATAGTATATGTGAGGTACATATAAGACACATCCTTATAGTATATGTCAGGTACATATAACACACATCCTTATAGTATACATGAGGTACATATAAGACACATCCTTATAGTATATGTGAGGTACATATAAGACATCCTTATAGTATACGTGAGGTACATATAAGACACATCCTTATAGTATACGTGAGGTACATATAAGACACATCCTTATAGTATATGTGAGGTACATATAACACACATCCTTATAGTATATTTGAGGTACATATAACACACATCCTTATAGTATACGTGAGGTACATATAAGACACATCCTTATAGTATATGTGAGGTACATATAAGATATCCTTATAGTATATGTGAGGTACATATAAGATATCCTTATAGTATACGTGAGGTACATATAAGACATCCTTATAGTATGTGAGGTACATATTAGACATCCTTATAGTATACGTGAGGTACATATAAGACATCCTTATAGTATACGTGAGGTACATATAAGACATCCTTATAGTATACGTGAGGTACATATAACACACATCCTTATAGTATACATGAGGTACATATAAGACACATCCTTATAGTATACTTGAGGTACATATAACACACATCCTTATAGTATATGTGAGGTACATATAAGACACATCCTTATAGTATATGTGAGGTACATATAACACACATCCTTATAGTATATGTGAGGTACATATAAGACACATCCTTATAGTATATGTCAGGTACATATAACACACATCCTTATAGTATATGTCAGGTACATATAACACACATCCTTATAGTATACGTGAGCTACATATAAGACACACCCTTATAGTATATGTGAGGTACATATAACACACATCCTTATAGTATACGTGAGGTACATATAAGACATCCTTATAGTATACGTGAGGTACATATAAGACATCCTTATGGTATAAGACACACCCTTATAGTATACGTGAGGTACATATAAGACACATCCTTATAGTATACGTGAGGTACATATAAGACATCCTTATAGTATATGTGAGGTACATATAAGACATCCTTATAGTATATGTGAGGTACATATAAGACATCCTTATAGTATAAGACACACCCTTATAGTATACGTGAGGTACATATGAGACACATCCTTATAGTATATGTGAGGTACATATAAGACACATCCTTATAGTATACGTGAGGTACATATAAGACACATCCTTATAGTATACGTGAGGTACATATAAGACATCCTTATAGTATATGTGAGGTACATATAAGACACACCCTTATAGTATATGTGAGGTACATATAAGACATCCTTATAATATGTGAGGTACATATTAGACATCGTTATAGTATACATGAGGTACATATAAGACATCCTTATAGTATACGTGAGGTACATATAAGACATTCTTATAGTATACGTGAGGTACATATAAGACATTCTTATAGTATACGTGAGGTACATATAAGACATCCTTATAGTATACGTGAGGTACATATAAGACATTCTTATAGTATACGTGAGGTACATATAAGACACATCCTTATAGTATATGTGAGGTACATATAAGACATCCTTATAGTATAAGACAAACCCTTATAGTATACGTGAGGTACATATAAGACATCCTTATAGTATATGTGAGGTAAATATAACACACATCCTTATAGTATACGTGAGGTACATATAAGACACACCCTTACAGTATATGTGAGGTACATATAACACACATCCTTATAGTATACGTGAGGTACATATAAGACACACCCTTATAGTATATGTGAGGTACATATAACACACATCCTTATAGTATACGTGAGGTACATATAAGACACATCCTTATAGTATATGTGAGGTACATATAAGATATCCTTATAGTATATGTGAGGTACATATAAGACATCCTTATAGTATACGTGAGGTACATATAAGACATCCTTATAGTATATGTGAGGTACATATAAGATATCCTTATAGTATACGTAAGTTACATATAAGACATCCTTATAGTATATGTGAGGTACATATAAGACATCCTTATAGTATACGTGAGGTACATATAAGACATCCTTATAGTATATGTGAGGTACATATAAGACACACCCTTATAGTATATGTGAGGTACATATAAGACACATCCTTATAGTATATGTGAGGTACATATAAGACACATCCTTATAGTATATGTGAGGTACATATAAGACACATCCTTATAGTATATGTGAGGTACATATAAGACATTCTTATAGTATACGTGAGGTACATATAACACACATCCTTATAGTATACGTGAGGTACATATAAGACACACCCTTACAGTATATGTGAGGTACATATAAGACATCCTTATAGTATACGTGAGGTACATATAAGACACATCCTTATAGTATACGTGAGGTACATATAAGACACATCCTTATAGGGCATTAGCACATTAGACTATGGAGGCCGCCATTAGACCCCGACTGCACTATGACTAACACCTTCAGCCCCCGTCTCCGCAGTGAATGCCAGGGATGCTTCCTATTGGTCAATAATACAATAGCCATGTGCCGTATAGTATATGTGATGTACATATAAGATATCCTTATAGTATATGTGAGGTACATATAAGATATCCTTATAGTATACGTGAGGTACATATAAGATATCCTTATAGTATACGTGAGGTACATATAAGACATCCTTATAGTATACGTGAGGTACATATAAGACACCCTTATAGTATACGTGAGGTACATATAAGACATCCTTATAGTATATGTGAGGTACATATAAGATATCCTTATAGTATACGTCAGGTACATATAAGACACATCCTTATAGTATACGTGAGGTACATATAAGACATCCTTATAGTATACGTGAGGTACATATAAGACACATCCTTATAGTATATGTGAGGTACATATAAGACACATCCTTATAGTATACGTGAGGTACATATAAGACACATCCTTATAGTATATGTGAGGTACATATAAGACATCCTTATAGTATATGTGAGGTACATATAAGACATCCTTATAGTATACGTCAGGTACATATAAGACATCCTTATAGTATATGTGAGGTACATATAAGATATCCTTATAGTATACGTGAGGTACATATAAGACATCCTTATAGTATATGTGAGGTACATATAAGACATCCTTATAGTATACGTGAGGTACATATAACACACACCCTTATAGTATACGTGAGGTACATATAAGACATCCTTATAGTATACGTGAGGTACATATAAGACATCCTTATAGTATATGTGAGGTACATATAAGACATCCTTATAGTATACGTGAGGTACATATAACACACACCCTTATAGTATACGTGAGGTACATATAAGACATCCTTATAGTATATGTGAGGTACATATAAGACATCCTTATAGTATACGTGAGGTACATATAAGACATCCTTATAGTATACGTGAGGTACATATAAGACATCCTTATAGTATATGTGAGGTACATATAAGACATCCTTATAGTATACGTGAGGTACATATAAGACATCCTTATAGTATATGTGAGGTACATATAAGACATCCTTATAGTATACGTGAGGTACATATAAGACATCCTTATAGTATACGTCAGGTACATATAAGACACATCCTTATAGTATACGTGAGGTACTACGGTACACCTATGTGAGATAGAACACGATGTGGAGAAGCGAGATTGAGCGTCTTCTTATAGGAACCTGTAGTACAATAGATCACTTTACGGCCCTCTTCCAAATGCCATGCTATAATCAGTGCCTCGGGTGAAGATGCTCCTGGTCCCTGGTTTTGGATAGTTTAATCCAATGGACTATTCTCATGTATAAGCTGGCCTCCCTAGGTATAGCCCATCTTGAAGGATGTTACCATAATGGCACCTGCGCTTATAAATTTCAAGTGCCTGTTTGCTCCTGTGCTCAAACGAGACCTGAACCAGAGCAGGGTCCAGAAGGCCCCAAGGACCCTATAGGTTTTTGAATTTTGAAGATCCATTCATTAGATACAATTTTTTTCCCATTTTAAATTTTGATTTACTTTTTCCCCACAAACTCAGGGTGCGAATCATACGAGGCTATGGTTTATACGCGAGAATTTACGGTAAAACTGGACATGTCGTAAGCAGCATTTTGGAAGCATGACATCTCAGTAGCAAACACTTTTAAATTTGTAAATTTTTCTTGAGTTAAAAGCATGGCTATGCCATCCATGATTCTACGGTGTAGGGACAGTATCACTAGGTTTGTTGTCTCTTCAAATTCTAGGAGACTGAGAGGGATTTTTCAGACCCCTGAGGAAACATCGTTGCCATAAACATCGTAAGAAGGGGTATCATGAGAATTGAGGGGTTGGAAGCATAAATCTTGTATTGAGTTTTTTCACTCTCAATGAAAAAAAGCCACTAGGTCTCTGGAGAGGATCTATTTCTAAGGGTGGGCTATGCCTATCTTCTTTTTATTTTATCTGTAGTAAAATCCTGCTTAGAACTTTGTCAAAGTCTACCCCCAGCTTATGACTAGGTTTTTAGACTATAGGGAAAACCACTTGAAACTGGACCAGAAGCGGCTCATGGATCCCCAAGCTTATGACCTAGTTCGACTTATCTTCTGAGGACAATTTGATGGTAAACGAAATTTTCATATTACAAGAACACAAACACAGAAATTGTAATAATTAATGTTTTATTTACTCTGGTATAAAACAGGATGCACGGTATCACTAACTCCATTCTGGTTTCACTTGATAAAGATTTAAACACAAAAAAAAATAATCATTATTATCATGACCCTGGTTTTAATTGAACAGGAATTCTTTTTTCTCCATTTTAAGTCACTTGTCCATATTTTATCACGGTTTTATATGAAAAGTAAGAGATGTGACAGAAACATGATTGACACAGATGAGGAAACTTCACTGGATAACTGTTTTGTTTCCTTCCGAACAAGAAATAATAAATATATACGGTTTTGCATGATTCTTTACAATTTCAATAGGAAATTGATATCAATTAGTGAGCGAATTACCGGTGTGCAGTAGGCGTTCCTATAGGATAAAATAAAGATTTATTTCTGCCACACACAATGCACACAATGTCTGATTTGTTTTAACAATTCAACAAGACCCAAAATTTCCCGTGCTTTGTGCCCAACGTATGAAAAAAGGATATAAAAGGGCAAAGTTTTTAAGGTTTTGTTTTTAGAAGTTTTGCCCGCTGGACAAACGCGCCAAAGTTATACTGTTGTCTCTTTTGGGCATACTTTTTCCCTGGTTTCGGCCGACAGGCACAGATGTTCAAATCTCATTTGTTGGGAGCTGTAATTCTATACCATGTTGGATCTACGCATAGATTATGTCGTACTTCTATACATGTACACTATAGAGATGTTATACCGTAAATTCTCTAGTAGAAGCTGCGGCTACCGTAGTACCAGAATCTATATAACAATGAGGTTTATAGGAACAGCCCAAAGTCTAGGTCAGCTTATATGAGGGTATTTTACACTATAAAACACAACTGAACTGCCAATTGTCAAGCCCTAGGTGAGGCTTATAGCTTTTCCTCAAACTCATGGTGCCGCTTATATGAGGGTGCGGCTTATACGAGAGAATTTACGGTAGGTGTGCGTGGTTAGCCTGCTTCTAGGGGCCACGTTTTACATTACATATTTTTACACATTATCAATAATCATTTTCTGATAGATCTATAATTTAGATCATAAACAAAGATAATAATCTCTAACAAACATTTGGCCTCTATATTTCCTATATAACATGTGCCTTTAACTATTTAACCCTTTTAAAATCCAATTTTTGCCTTTTGCCGTACAATACTGGCGCATGACTTTACGTATCTCGTTCTCTGAGTATGAATGCCCCCTCTCTGTGAGCACCGTCTTTAGTCCTGTAAACGACACTGCTCCCTTAGCTACATTAGTCAGTGATTCAAACATGACTGTCCTGATATTATCGTTCATTTCATTATCGCCCACTTTCGGCATGGCAAATATCGGCTCATTAGCAGAGCTTGTCTGCCCGGCTTTAATCCCCCCAGCATCATACACAGCCTGTTCCAGTAGTTTCTCTGATACCCCAGTACCGAGGACGTGACCGGCGGGGCAGCCGGCTAAATGTCGATGTAGCTGAATCTTGAGTTCACTCAGAGTTAGCACATAGCGGCTACACATGCGCTCCTGTACAAACTTTACTAACTCAGTTTTAAGGTCATCATTATTAGAGTTCCCGTTCCCTGTGCCGTTAGCAGTGTCATTAGTAGTAGCGTTAGCGGCTGCGGCGGGACTGGCAGCATTAGCCGCCCCCTGTTGGGGCAGTGCATCGTCCACCTTCTCCTTCTTTATCTTCACCTTAGTGATGGGTTCTGGAGGTGCCAGGTCTGACAGACTCTCCTGTGAGCTGCTCCAACTCCGCGCCTCGTGACCCGAGTTCTTCCGGACTCGTTCTGCACCTGAATTCTTCCTTGACCGCGGCTCTTTCGTCCCAGAGGCCCTCCGTGTCCGCTCCCCCTTAGGATTCTCTGTGTCAGACTCGGAGTGATCAGAAAATGAGCGCTCACTCCCAGATTTAGTCCTAGACACCGTCCTCCTACGTTTGGGTTTCTCTGGGGACGAGGCGGCAAGCTCGGCGCTCTTAGCCTGCCTATCCAGGTCAGCCTTGGATATTTTGAGTGTTTTTGAGAGTTGTTGGAACTTGGCATCCCATAGCATTTGTTGTCGTTGTACCACCTCCGGATGGCGGTTTACAAACTCCTGGTCGTACTCCAACATAAACTCCCACCCTTTATGTACCTTCAGACGACTCATCTGTTCTAAGATGTCCTTAACGTCCTCTGCGGGTAGCTTCACGACAGTCGATATATCCTTCCTGACCACCTCCCTGCTCTGTGTGAACCTCCACATGACGTAATCCCGCCCACGGCAGAGACTCTCCGCTGGTACCCCGCTGTATGAGCTACATGTGTCCTTAGGGTAGATGACGTCACTCTTCACCACCCAGCACCCCTGTACCAGCAGTGCCACCTGCTGGACGGCCCGTAAGGCGGAAGTAGGGTCCGTCACTTTAGGTAACAATGTGAGTAGCTGGTTAAAACGTAATATTTTAGCGTTCATTAACAAGGCCTTCACCTGGTCTGCCAGGTTCATTGTCTTTAACTCAGACATGGACAGGACGTTATTTGGCATTGGGGGCCGCTGCTGGTTTTCCTCTGTGACCTGCGGGATGAGTTGCTGGAGGTAGTCATCCTGGGAGAGGCGGAATGTGGCTCCCTCTGTAGACTGGGGGGCAAACAAATACCCACGCTCAGCGTCTGCCATGGGGGCCGTTACATGGTGGTGTCTGACGTGCACCCAGGGCTCCTCCTCCCGCTTCTTGCTTATATACTCATAAGACGCCATTCTACGAGCCTTGGCCTCCTCAGTCTCTCTCCGGGCAAACTTCACAGTCACAGTTTTAGCCTCTGGTGCTTCGTCTTCTACCACCTCGTCTGTGTCGCCCCCAGGTCCGCGCCCCTTGGCGTCCGCCATGTCGAGGTAAGAGAAGCTTGGTCGGAGTTGTAATATTCCCTTTAATGGCGTAATGTGGAGCTCACCATCCCGGAACATGCCAACCACGTAGCGCTTTGGAGGCACGGCGGACGTGGTGCTACTTATAACCTGTTTGTCCATAAGGTCAGAGGAGTAATGGCGCGGGGCGGTGTTAGCAGACAAACTACTCCCGTCTACATTAAGCGCAATCTGCTCCCCTTTACTCTTAGAGTAGTTAGGACTGTGGATGTTCACTGAGACTTCCATCTCCACTTTCTGCTGTTTGGGTTTGAAGCGAGCGCTGAGATGAGACACATCGTCGTACGGCATGGACGCCGGACGTACAGGGTACTGGAAGATGTAGAGACGCTCTGCCAGCTGCTTAGACAGGAAGACGTCAACCTCACGCACCACGGGGTCCTCCTCATCCTCCGCCATCTTGGATATCTGAAGTCAAGGAAAGCAGGGAGATGTGCACTGGGCTCTGTCTATCACTTAGCACCAACACGGGACGACCATTCCTGCTAGTTTTTGTTTTTTTTTAAATTATGATTCTACTTTTCTTTTAGTCAAAGAATGGTTATGGCCGAACTTTTAACTCCTTTATTTTCCCTAAATTTTTGTGTCCTATAATTTGGATTATTTGTGTTTGAAATACAGACTTGTTACCGTCATTGTGATGCTCTAGTAAGAATGCTCATTGTAAGAATGCTCATTGTTGGCCACACAATTTTTTTCTATTTATCTCATCCATATGAAAGAACTTGGGAAAGTTTATAAGTTGGGAGGGTTTTCCTAGGTTCTTATATTTTACAGGAAATTCCAGCTGGAAGAATATCCACACACCAGAAGGATAGTAAAATAGGATTCTTGTCTTAGAAAAGGTTCAGTCATCAAACAATTCCTAATGAAAATTCATAATGAAATAGAGGGATTTTTGCTTTGAAAGTTCTCATATTTTTATCCAGTTGTACATTTCATGAAAAGGGTCAATTAAATGAGGATTGTCAGTCTGTATTTCTCTCATTTTTTTACAGCAGTGAAAATAATAAGATGTGTATTCCATAAATAGACAAGTCTCCCTAGGTCTAGTCAGAAAACGTGTGCACATCTCCCAGCTTATACCTTGACAAGTTCTGTACCTCCCTTTACGTTTGTATAACAACTGATGTAACGTTAACTCTTTAAAGGCCGCTATAAACACAGGAGTAATGTTACAGGGACACACGGTGCTTGTGATGCACCGTGTGTCCCTGTGACTCGCCGGTGCTGCATTTATACGCCATGCTGCCTGCGTGATACACACCGACAGTCAACACGATGAGCAAATGAATGCAGGACGGGCAAGTTATTATCAGCAAATCAAGAAGTCATTTGACCATGCATAATGAGCATTTAAAAAAAATGTCTTAGTTTATACAATATTTTCTGATATATGTACTGTTACACTATTGAAAGAGATGCTCCAATGTATTTATACAATATTTGTCATGCCATTAGTGTCGGTGATCAAACACTTTTTCATGATTTGCACATTTTACAAGGAATCTATCGCTCATTCAAGCTGACTGCAGATATTCAGTCGGCCGATCGGGACTTCTGTATATAGAGTATATTTAAATGAGTCTGACAGAAACATACATATTTGATTCTCCCTATCAGATCAGAATTATCCTAAATACTGATGATCCAATCGGCTCATTGCGGTTATTTACCTGGTCCCATGAGAAGACACAACCTTTCACTTTTCCCATCTGTTCCAGCACTCAGCACAGATCACAATAAACATTTTAGGTGTTATCAAACTTAAAGGTGGTTCTTACTTCTACATTATGCTAGCCGTTACTTAGCTGCAGAGCTAGACCGGTTGTTCAACTTGTTAGAGTGGGATGGGGGCAATTCCCCCCAAAAAATGACAACTGAAAACCCTTAAAATCTAGATCCCAGGACCTACCGTAAAATCCTGTGTAGATATAAGCCACGGTTTATACACCATTTCAGATCAGCCTGAACCCTAGGTGCAGCTCATACAAGGGGTTTTACTTATGTAGACTATGCTAAGCCTAAGGAATGTCAACCATTTCAAGTCCCAGCGGCGGCTTATAGAATTCTCCAAAAACATCAGCGTGCGGCTTATACAGTCGCGGCTGAAATGCGGGTCTTCACAGTAGCTATTACCAGTGCTATGTAATTCTTAGTCTATTTAACAATACCGGCACCAATATCAGACAGGAATCCTTGGACAAGTAGGCTGAAATACGTGCCTGCTCACAGGCAGGATCCAAGATGTATACAAGTCTATAGTGGCACAAACACATGGCTAGTCTGAACTAAGTACTCACTGTCAGTTCCTGGACATTGTCCCTCCTATTCACAAACATGTAGTTTTCATGTGCATCAGCTTATATTGACTGAAACATGAGATATATCCAATAAATCTGACATGTTTATCTTGAGCTTAGATATCACTACCTCAATGGCCTCCATTGTCAACATGCTGGGGTGCTACCTGGTGTTAACCTGCTCTTGAAACATAGGGCTAACCAACCAAGAATAGTGTAGTCTTTTTGGCACTAGGTGGCTACACCTGGCTTCAAGATGGCCGACAATGATTTGGAGTTAGGGAGGCAGATTTGAAAATCACCTGGATTATTAATTATCACGAGTATTTCAAGTGCTTTGTGTATTGTGAAACTTTGGATATACATTGAGGGAAGTGTTGGTGGAAGAATTGGACCTGACAGTCAGTAAGTATTTCTGTGAGAAATGGCCACTCTGCCAGATTGGCTGACCAAACAGACTACAACAGACAAACTTGGTCTCTGAGGTTCCCTCAGAGTGTCTACGGAGTATGGACAAGAGGCAGAGTTGGAAGATCAATGGCACATCAGTAGCAAGTCTCACCCTTGTGGATTGATTGATTGATTTGTGTTTTACAGCACTTTAGCGGCACTAAGTGGCTATCCCGTGCTTCACAAGTTGATAATCTAACAGAGGAATGTGTCAGTGCCCGCGCATATGTGCACCACACACATCCTGAGGGGAGAGGAAAGAGGATCCTTTTAAGTGGGCTAGGGAGGCCCGACACTCTTGTGGAGCACAAAAGTATGGTTTACTTTGACTCAAAAGGAAAAGACTCTAGCCCTCAAAGTTTGAGGGCTAGAGACTCTTTTCCTATACATTTTTTTTTGAGTGGGGAAGAAATCCAGGCCAGGGTGTGGTCTTAAGTTCTTTGGTTGTTCTTCACGTCTCACATATCATATATACTTAAGCATATATGCCACATTACCTTTACCTGACAGTTTCAAAACAAATGTTCCTGTTTCATCATCATTCAATTTCAGAAAACGATGGTGTCAGTCAGTAGACTGAGTCACAGTGAGTGTGACTTGGCACATGACTGAGTGTCAGCTGTCACAGGTATCAAAACTCACTTGACACCCAAATAAACCCCATAAACTATAATGTAACAATATAAACACATACTAACACATAGTTTGCACACTTTAGAAACTTACAAATACTTGCTATCTTCGTGCTACGTCTGCATTTATCTCTGGCACATGGAAGCCACACTGCACTTGCTTCGTCGCGCGGCCGGCGTCAATAGCCTCGCAAACAGATGAAATTAAATATCCTATTTCGATATTTCGAAGAAAGTTTGACCATAAATTCAGAGTCAATATTTCACTTATCATATAAAATATTGAATGTGTATTGAAACGTGGCTATAGAATGACTAAATACAACATTTAGATAATTTGATCAGATATTATAGTTTTGTGCGAGGCAATACATAAATAAAAAATGGTGCAAAAGGGTCACTTCTTGCAGATTTGACCTGGCCCTCTGTGGAGACGAATGTTGACGCTGCCGCGGTTCCCTTGGTTCCCGGCCAAAGGGGGGGTTCGGGGGCAGAGCCCCCGATCAAGGATATATGCCAGAACTCATCTGAATTTGAATTACATTCAGATGAGATCTCATCTGAAACTTATGGAAACTTAAACGGAAGAATATTATTCAGATGAGATCTCATCTGAAAACAGTCAGAAGTGTGTGACAGCATGGTCCCACCACGTCCCTGAGGAACTGAGGCGGCGTGAATGTTTGTCTCCAGTGTGACGTCATTCTACTTCCGGCCAGGTCAAAATCCTAAGAAGTGACCCACATGCAAAAATGGTCGTCAAAATGAAAAGATGCACAAAGTTATTTGCACCTTTTCTACTTGTTTTCACCGCACTCGTCGCCGGTACGAACGGAAATATAGACGTGAGTATTCAGGAGTTGTGTTGGTGTAGAATTTTACATGTATTTCTGTAGAAGAGAGGAAGATTTTCAAGGTTTAAAATAAAATGCCCTATTATCGCTCAAAAAGGGGTCAGTCTCGTCCGGTCGGGATTCAGGGAACTCTAGTGGAGGCCACTGTCATATGCCTAGGGGACCAGTTGGCAGGTCTAGGGAACTCCCTCTCTCGTGTTTGGGGATTGTGGGTCCCCATATTCTGGGGAATATTACTACAGCTACGCATTGTACCTGCCTACATTTAACCATTACAGCAACCAGCGGCCAGAACTACGCTGGTCACCAGAGACGACTCACGCTAGTGGTCGAGCTGGGGCCAGAATGGGGAGGGGTCTGTCTTTTGTACCTCACCCGGCAATTGGACCAATTTGCTCCAAAGTTTTGAGCAAATTAGTCCAAGTGCCAGGCGATATTCACACTCTCCCCTGTAGATGGCAGCATATCTTAGCCTTAGGGAGTGGTCATTATTTATCAACAGGTGGGGTGGTGAGTTTGAGGGGGGGGCTTATAAAATTCAGACCCCTCCCGAGGGGGGTGCTAAAAATATTTTGAGTCCTCTTGAGGGCAGGGGCTAAAAAAATTTACCCTCTTTTTAGCAAAAATGCCAGCGCGCTACTATAGATCAAAGGGAGGCGCGAAAATTCTCCGCGCCTGTGGCACGGGGGGCGCAAAAATTATTTTTCACTATCCTCAAGGGGGGCGTAAAAAATTTTCAAGCGTCCACGCGAAAACCCACCACCCCCCCTGTTGATAAATAATGACCACTCCCTTAGCTGAAATAAATGCCAACCTGTCCAATTTGGAATATGTGAAGGGTTTGTCTTAGCGGGTTTAATCTAATTCTTACGGGGAAAAAAAGAGTATCAGGTAAGCCCACCCAACCTAGCTAAACAGGAACGACCCTAAATTTTTTTCTTCAATTCTAAAGAAATTATTTATTTTTTTAGCCTATTCTATATCCAATTTAGTCATCGCTGAGTCACCGCAACTTGTCGCAGAGTCACTGCAAATCCTTGCGGGTCACTGTACCACTTAAAAAAATTTACGAAATAAAAAAAAAAATCTGACCTACCCTGGCTACATCAAAAAAATAAGTTGGTCTACGGATTTTCGTTTTGAAAATGGTGCGAGCGAGCGAAATATTTTTCTTTTTCTTTCAAATTGATTGTAGGAGAATGTGGAATCGTTCTTCCGTAGTGGTCACACCAATAACTGGGCGGTGTTGGTTGACACATCCAGGTTCTGGTTTAATTACCGTCACATCGCTAACGTCCTCTCCATCTACCGCAGTGTGAAGAGACTTGGCATCCCAGACAGGTAGGTTGCAGAACTACCGTAATCTCCCGCGTATAAGGCGCGTCTTATACGAGAGGTTTCTGGATCCACAAGGGGGAGATCAAGACCTTCATTTTGATATCTTACACTCCCATATAACCTTATCAGCTGAATATGGGGTCCAGGCGGGTCTGGGGGGTCCATGCAACCCATAGGTTTTTGAATTTTCAAAATCCATTCAGTAGAACAAAAGTTATGAATCTTTTATTTTTCTGGTCAAATCTCTAAACTCTGGGTGCGCCTTATACGCGGGCTGCGCCTTATACGTGGGAGATTACGGTATGAGTTTAAACACTTCTCATGGCAATAGGGCACACTTTGTTCTGTGGCACGAGTTGTCTTGAAAAACTGCCCTGATTTTGAAAAAATCTCAGAGGACGAGTGTGAGACCTGTCTGCACCTCAACACTACCTTGCTTCTTCTGGCATGGTTGCCATGCTCGCCTCACATTATCAACTTCCGTTGGTAAGGGGGTCTCCAGGGTGATCTTGTCAGAACCTGATGTTGAAAAAAAAAAGAATGTAAAAAGCAATGAAATGCGAGTTCAAACTAATGAAAGGTATGGTTTGTCACTTGCTAGACTGAGAAGTGTGTTAGAGGGGCTCAGAGGGCTCTTAGAATATTTAATTGTATAATTTAATTATAAAATATATATTTGTTTGCCTTTGCATTTTTAAAGATCCATCACATAGAATAAAAGTTATGTCATTTAAAAAAAATTTAAACAAGTCCACAAAGACAGGAAGCGTCTTATATGCGAGGTGCATCTATACACAAGGATTCACTTTTAGACGCGCCTCATGACCCCACGGCCACAAATTGTTCAGAAGCAAACTTCTTCCACTGCACTGATTTGAACCTTACACTTGTAGAATCTTAGTCTTGCCAATCAATCATACTTAAGCTGACCGTCTAATACCAGTTATGTGTTCCTTTTTAGCCGTATCATCTTAATGGTGGCTGACGACATGGCGTGTAATCCCAGGAACCCACGACCAGGTAAACATGTTACTTGTGTTTGTACTTTCATCTTTTTTTTTACCTGATGAAGTCCTGTTGTGATGACGGATATTTTGTTTGGGAAGGTGGGCGATGGATTGGGGTACTGTACATGTATCTATTTTCATTGTATGATAAATTCCAAGATAAAAAGTTCACAGTATTTAAAAAGTACCGGGTAACAGTATAGTACCGTAAATTCTCTCGTATAAGCTGCAGCTTATACCAGAATCGAAATCAAAATTAGGCTTATAGGATCAGCCAAAGGAAGGGGTGCGGCTTATATGAGGGTATTTACACCATAGAACAGTACTAAACTGCCTATTTCCAAGCCCCAGATGTGGCTTATAGCCTCCTCCCAAACTCAGGGTGCGGCTTCTATGAGAGGATTTACGGTTGTCTATGTACTGATATAGCAGGGTATCTATTTCTGGCTTTGTCTTACTTTCACTTTTTGTCTGTTACAGCGACAGTGTTTAACAATGCTAACCAGCACATTAACGTGTACGGAGACGACATCGAGGTGGATTACCGCGGCTATGAGGTCAGTCTAACTATGAAAACCTCATTATACCGTGTTGTCACCATGATACATGAATGCAGTGAGCGGTATTTTATACATTTTTTTCTGGATTTGTTTTCATACATTCCTGAACATTCGGGTCTGTACACTTTTATAAAACACTGCTAGAAAGCCACTCACCAGTGATGCATTGGTGCAGCATGACAATATTTAAACACTTTTCTGTTGTACACAATCAGCACAGTTGGTGTGGAATACTCTGAGTTAATGGATTTTTCCCCTTTTCGTTAAATGGTGTCAATGTTTGAACGACTTTTTGAATCATATCAAGCCAATACAAACGGCTTGCCTTGTTGTCAAAGAATGTAAAACTGGGTGTTGTTTTGTACCTGACAGGTAACAGTGGAAAACTTTATCCGTGTGCTGACCGGCCGTCTCCCCCCGAGCACACCGCGCTCCAAACGTCTCCTGTCTGATGAGCGCAGTAACATCCTCGTCTATATGACAGGTGTAGTATATAACAATACCCCGGGTACATCTCTTTACGTCATGGCTGAACGTCCCTATAGAACAGTACTGGACATGCAGTATTCAATGGGGGGATGGAATACAATGTGGTCGTATTCAATGCCTGACGATCTCATGAGCTGCCCCAGTGAACACAGCTCTCATGAGTAAATAAAAACAATTTAACCCCTTTGGCCATGACATAAATGCAATTTTCCATTCACAGGGATATTTGCACCGTACTTATCTCTGTGAGGCCTGTCTTCATTTAACTCCACCTACAAGGCATCGTTGAATACGGACAGCCTCACCTCAGTGAATACGGTGCAAATTTATTTCCTGGTCATGGACATTTGCTTATATGCCATATACCAGGCATGGGAATTTCCCAGATACTAGTATACCGTATTTGAAGTAATGGCGCCGAAGTAATTAGTGCACATACCCCAATAAGAATGGTTCATCAAGGATGCCACAAGTGGCTCTTACCTAAGGGGGAGGGTTGTCTCACGTGGTGTAAGATACAGAGCTTTGGTGTTAAACCTTAGTATGGGGTGCTTATATTCAACATGAATAAGATGGTCTTTTAGTCATAAAATACTGCGGGTGAATGAAACTCTAATGGTAGTTTTCCCATTCCAGGTCACGGTGGGGACGGATTTCTCAAATTCCAAGATGCAGAGGAAATCTCCAATGTAGAGTTAGCGGATGCCTTCGAACAAATGTGGCAGAAACAACGGTAACGCGTGAAAAAAGCCACCATTTTAATAGCCCCTCATCCACTATATGTGTGGCCTTAATGACCAATTGGTTATCAAGATATACATAACGCTAGGCACTGGCTGAAGTTTGCCAAAGAATAGAATAGACGAATAACAAATGTGGGAGAAACAACAGTAAGATGAAATTTGCAGGTCAATGAAATTGCTTTTAGATATCTATTCAGATTGGTTTGGGGAGGGAAGAAAGGAAATTAGGATAACCTTGTGACCAAGCACGGGTCTTGAATAAGCGCTGGGGATATCCTTTAAAACGAATCCTGTTACAGCGATGTTTCGTTTATAACAAACAAATCTCATTGTCCCATATCACTCCCATACATTTCTATAGTGAATCCCCTTATAACGAATTTTGGGCACCAGAATTCGGATATAACGAACGGAATCTGACACAAAATGTATTTCTTATGGTAATATAAGTGGGGTGAGAGGGGTGGCCATGAGGCATGGAAGACGTCTCACTGCCTTTACACAGGGCTTCCCCCCTACCAGAGGGGGGTCTTCTTCCACTGCCTACCTGGCCCCATAGATATCAGAGAATGGGTCTGAATTGTCCTATTTGGATACTACGAAATTCGTTTATTACGAACTTTTTGGCTTCTCCCAGGCAGTTTTTTATAACTTAATTTTACTGTAGTAATTGAAATTAAAGAATACATAATAAACTAAGTCTTAAATAAGCGCTGGGCCACTATACAACACGATACGCTGTGTTTATGTTGCAGGTACCACGAGTTGTTCTTCATGATAGACACGTGTCAGGCTGAGTCCATGCACCAACGCTTCTACTCACCTAACATACTCGCTGTCGCCTCCAGCAAGGTCGGCGAGGACTCCCTCTCTGTAAGAACACCCTTTTTAACGTCAGATACCAAAATGTTAAATCTTTTTAGCTTTAGTATATGAAAAGCATTGGATGTGTGTCATCATATTATATTGATGCAGATTTCACTAATACGTTGCATTCCACTCCAAAAAAGGGGAAATAAAGTCAATGAAATAGCAATATCTTTAGATTAAAAAGTATGTGTTGATATCGCTGTATGTTGTAGTTTTCAGTTCTTAAAAAAAAACAGACCAAACCAATCAAGAAGAGCTGTATTCACATCCTCAAGAACAAAGTAAAAAATGGATTAATCTTATCATAGCGTTACACAAAATGTTAACGTGACACATACGATGCGCCTTATACCTGGGAGATTATGACAGTCTTTACATCCTTCATTACAGCACCACGTGGATCCGGCTATCGGCGTGTACATCATCGACCGTTACACGTATTATGCACTGGAATTCTTGGAGAGGGTGACACCCGCCAGTAAACAAACCATGGCACAATTTGTAAGTTATATGTGAAATATTTATATAAATAGAACCAGTAAACAAACCATGGCACAATTTGTAAGTTATATGTGAAATATTTATATAAATAGAACCAGTAAACAAACCATGGCACAATTTGTAAGTTATATGTGAAATATTTATATAAAAAGAACCAGTAAACAGACCATGACACAATTTGTAAGGATACAGCTGTTTTTTTTTGTGTTTTTTTTTATTTTCAATGCACTGTGGGGCTACTTGATGTAGTTTGACATATTGCCAATGTATAGCTCATTATGTGGTCATTTCTGGGCCTAACAAACAAAAAATCCTTAAATACGTGACAAAGTTGTTCATCCAATCAGAGATATTATATCTCTGATCCCTTTATGTTAAGCTCAAATAAAATTTATAAGCATTAAGTACGGTAGGTTTGGGTTACAAATTGCCAAGATTTAGATAAACTACAACAATATGTATTTATGTGTCCTACAGTTGAGGCCCGGGCCTACATGCTTGTCTTTAGTCATGGGGTTCCCCCTCAGTGAACCACGTCTGAATGATCAAAGGCCGTGGATGTCTGACCCTGTCTATGGGACCAGGCAAATAAAAGAACTCTTGCTATCTTTTGAGAAGAGTAGGGGAAACAAGCCCCGGTAGCAGTTTTCTCCCCCAACCCTCCTCATAGATTCTATCCATAGATGCAGTCACTGTTGTGATGGACAAGCAGCTTTTAAAATACCTGTCCAGACTGAGAAAGAAAGGACTTAATGTCTGAAACTAATGAGGCAGTCCCATGAAATAGGGATCCCATTTTGAACCTTAAACAAATCAGTTTAATCAAGCAATCAATCAATTAGGACCAGACCTGTTTATTGTGTATTAATGTGTTTTACAGTTGAGGGCGTGTCCACGTAGTCAGACCTGCTCATTGTGTATTTATGTGTTTTACAGTTGAGGGCGTGTCCACGTAGTCAGACCTGCTCATTGTGTATTTATGTGTTTTACAGTTGAGGGCGTGTCCACGTAGTCAGACCTGCTCATTGTGTATTTATGTGTTTTACAGTTGAGGGCGTGTCCACGTAGTCAGACCTGCTTATTGTGTATTTATGTGTTTTACAGTTGAGGGCGTGTCCACGTAGTCAGACCTGCTCATTGTGTATTTATGTGTTTTACAGTTGAGGGCGTGTCCACGTAGTCAGACCTGCTCATTGTGTATTTATGTGTTTTACAGTTGAGGGCGTGTCCACGTAGTCAGTGTATCTCCACCGTCAGTATTCGCTCGGACCTGTTTAAGCGTGACTTAAATCACGTCCTCATCACTGACTTCTTTGGTAGTGTACGTAATGTGGAACTCTCGCAGGAAATCGTCAAACTCAGCAACACCTCAACACAGGCCCAAACCAACACCTGCATGTAGGTCAAGTTATTTGTTGTTTGTAGTTTGAATAGTGTACCTTATGTCAATTTGACTTTAACTACAAATTATACAAATCTTTATGAGTTGTGTGTCTCAAATATAATTTACTTTCTCTGAAATAGTGACTTTTTTCCCACCATTTTGAAGCATTCACACATGCCACGGTTATTACATTAAACCCAATGGTAGAATTCAAACATCAATACCAAACTAAATTTGAAACCAGTCAAACTTGAAATTTTAATCTTATCACCAGGAAAGAATCATGTGAAGACATGGAAGAAGATGATGAAGGTCCAGCGCCATCAGTCCCCGTCCGTAAGATGTCGTACCCAGACCAGTTCCCAATCAGTGTCTAGGTAAGTTTATGTCCCAGATGTCCCCGTCCGTAAGATGTCGTACCCAGACCAGTTCCCAATCAGTGTCTAGGTAAGTTTATGTCCCAGATGTCCCCGTCCGTAAGATGTCGTACCCAGACCAGTTCCCAATCAGTGTCTAGGTAAGTTTATGTCCCAGATGTCCCCGTCCGTAAGATGTCGTACCCAGACCAGTTCCCAATCAGTGTCTAGGTAAGTTTTTGTCCCAGTAGTCCCCGTCCGTAAGATGTCGTACCCAGACCAGTTCCCAATCAGTGTCTAGGTAAGTTTATGTCCCAGATGTCCCCGTCCGTAAGATGTCGTACCCAGACCAGTTCCCAATCAGTGTCTAGGTAAGTTTATGTCCCAGATGTCCCCGTCCGTAAGATGTCGTACCCAGACCAGTTCCCAATCAGTGTCTAGGTAAGTTTTTGTCCCAGTAGTCCCCGTCCGTAAGATGTCGTACCCAGACCAGTTCCCAATCAGTGTCTAGGTAAGGACATGTCCCATCAGTCCCCGTCCGTAAGATGTCGTACCCAGACCAGTTCCCAATCAGTGTCTAGGTAAGTTTATGTCCCATCAGTCCCCGTCCGTAAGATGTCGTACCCAGACCAGTTCCCAATCAGTGTCTAGGTAAGTTTATGTCCCATCAGTCCCCGTCCGTAAGATGTCGTACCCAGACCAGTTCCCAATCAGTGTCTAGGTAAGTTTATGTCCCAGATGTCCCCGTCCGTAAGATGTCGTACCCAGACCAGTTCCCAATCAGTGTCTAGGTAAGTTTATGTCCCAGATGTCCCCGTCCGTAAGATGTCGTACCCAGACCAGTTCCCAATCAGTGTCTAGGTAAGTTTTTGTCCCAGTAGTCCCCGTCCGTAAGATGTCGTACCCAGACCAGTTCCCAATCAGTGTCTAGGTAAGGACATGTCCCATCAGTCCCCGTCCGTAAGATGTCGTACCCAGACCAGTTCCCAATCAGTGTCTAGGTAAGTTTATGTCCCAGATGTCCCTGTCCGTAAGATGTCGTACCCAGTCCAGTTCCCAATCAGTGTCTAGGTAAGGACATGTCCCAGTAGGTAAAACCGTGCACCATGGTCTGACGCATTTCCAGTTTTTTTAATCACACAATATCTAAAGCCTAATTTCCTCCTCTCATATGTGAGCTTTGGACACATTAGACAAAGAATGAAGCAATATTTCAACCTTTGTCTTGCCATGCATCTTTTTTTCTTTTTACATGCCAAGCGACATGTTGCTTCGAGGTCCCTCATGTGTAGTACAGGGAAAAATGTCCCAGTTAATGTATTCACTGAGGTACCACCTGGTGTCACAGAATGTGATAAATACCAACCCCTAGAAAATCTGAAGGGAGTCCGCAATTGACACGTAGAGTGGCCGAGTAAACTACTGGTCGGCCTTATGGGTTTTCCCGGAGTTATATGCAGGAGATTACGGTTGCCGAAATCTTTTACTCCTACGTCTTGGCCATATCTTGAACTTTAGGTTAAGTCATCATGCATAAAATTAAGGAAGTATTGATTTGACTATATATTTGAAGATGTTGTCAATAAAATAGCATAATTTTTTAACTCTTTTGTTTTTCAGGGTTCGATGATCACTTCAACAAAGACTGTGATAACTGTCTTCTACAATTTAAGTGTCACTAATCATCCATTCTGCTCGTCAGGATTCCTCAAAGCAGGGTCATTCGTCACAATACACCTCATCACTACGCTCACCAGATACAGCAAAGTGTGAGCCAGAATCGTGTGGTTAGATTTCTCCCAAGGGAGCGTGTGACATCATCAGTTCATTAATATCGCCATCACTATATATAAATTTCACCCATTGTATCTTGGACCACAGCTGTATAATTCCCACATTTACCTAAGAGGTAATCCATTTATGAGACAACAATTATTCTGTAGTAATGTAAGAACTCTTAAAGTGCTGTATATAGATTTATTTCGTCATTCCCTATAAACAAGAAATGCGGTTGTGACCGCGTAAAAAACGCCTCCCGCCGTTTTTTAAGCGGTCGCAACCTCATTTCTTGCATACGAGGGAATTTAGTTTGGGGATTCTGTATTGTGACACCTCATCACATGGGGGAAATGCAATCATCATAGTGGCGTGGAGAGGCGCTAAAAAATGTGTTGTACTTATGCGGTTCTGAGAATACCAGTAATACATCGTCATGAGAAAATGAATGTTTATAGATTATGGTTGCGGGCTTCCCTAGCTCACTTAAAAGTGTCTATATCTCCTCTTTCCTATCTTCTTGGAGGTGTGTGATGCACACATGTGCGGGCACTGACACATTCCTCTGTGAAATTGTGTTATGTAGTTCTCGCCATCAATGTGATCTTAATAGCTGTCGAAATGGCGTTAAACATCTATTACTCACTCAGATTGTGCTTGTTCATTACTGTGTGGAAGTTTAATGTGCCATCCAATGCTTTTGGTTTTAATGGCAAATAAATACACGATGTATGATTACGTAAAGACACGTGTGTACTGAAATTACACAACACTAGAATTCGCTGTATATAACCTGGAATGATGTGAGAATATTCATACAGATCATGTATATCTAGAGAAAATGGGTGCATAATTGATTTTTTTCC
Organism: Acholoe squamosa; assembly: GCA_949317995.1. Lineage (NCBI taxonomy): Eukaryota > Metazoa > Annelida > Polychaeta > Phyllodocida > Polynoidae > Acholoe > Acholoe squamosa. Next base: position 77,246,832 of record OX439046.1, on the reverse strand, counting down.
TTTTTTTTCAAATTGTAAATACGGACGGGTTTGTACATTTTTGATACTATACACAACCTAATTTTCAAGTACAAATTGTTTGACATGTTTGTTGTCCTTATCCATTCGTGTGCTTCTCTGAGTAAGAATTTCATTGTATCTGTGTGACATGGAGAGTGCTTGGGAAATTTTCTTCAATTCAATACTGTGATTTTTTATAATTGCACTGAGGTGTTTTCAAATTTATATCAATAAATCAATACACGCAGCTGAAGACGTTTAATGTTGTTTTTTTTCCCTTGATCCTAAAGCCCTGCATGCAAAACATTTGAAAAAAAAATGAAGTTTACTTTTACTGTTAAAAGAGAAATTAAGGAACATAAATTAAGGAACATTATTTCTATTATATCTTCAGGATTTCCTACTCTTTGGTCCAGAAGGTTAACCCAGGTTCACTGCATTTTTTTAACATTTATTGTAGGTGTTGGTGCTGTTGTAGGGGCCAGCTCTGGCTGTGAGTCCCATTGCAGAATGCTATCTGTCCCCATTGCAGTTGCACCAGCCCTCAGGGGCTGGTCACCCGGTGTAAGCTGCCCCCCCTGTTCAGGGGCTGGTCACCCGGTGTAAGCTGCCCCCCTGTTCAGGGGCTGGTCACCCGGTGTAAGCTGCCCCCCTGTTCAGGGGTTGGTCACCCGGTGTATGCTGCCCCCCTGTTCAGGGGCTGGTCACCCGGTGTATGCTGCCCCCCTGTTCAGGGGTTGGTCACCCGGTGTAAGCTGCCCCCCTGTTCAGGGGCTGGTCACCCGGTGTAAGCTGCCCCCCTGTTCAGGGACTGGTCACCCGGTGTATGCTGCCCCCCTGTTCAGGGGCTGGTCACCCGGTGTATGCTGCCCCCCTGTTCAGGGGCTGGTCAGCCGGTGTAAGCTGCCCCCCTGTTCAGGGGCTGGTCAGCCGGTGTAAGCTGCCCCCCTGTTCAGGGGCTGGTCACCCGGTGTATGCTGCCCCCCTGTTCAGGGGCTGGTCAGCCGGTGTAAGCTGCCCCCCCTGTTCAGGGGCTGGTCAGCCGGTGTAAGCTGCCCCCCTGTTCAGGGGCTGGTCACCCGGTGTAAGCTGCCCCCCTGTTCAGGGGCTGGTCACCCGGTGTAAGCTGCCCCCCCTGTTCAGGGGCTGGTCAGCCGGTGTAAGCTGCCCCCCTGTTCAGGGACTGGTCACCCGGTGTATGCTGCCCCCCTGTTCAGGGGCTGGTCACCCGGTGTAAGCTGCCCCCCCTGTTCAGGGGCTGGTCAGCCGGTGTAAGCTGCCCCCCTGTTCAGGGGCTGGTCACCCGGTGTAAGCTGCCCCCCTGTTCAGGGGCTGGTCACCCGGTGTAAGCTGCCCCCCCTGTTCAGGGGCTGGTCAGCCGGTGTAAGCTGCCCCCCTGTTCAGGGGCTGGTCACCCGGTGTAAGCTGCCCCCCTGTTCAGGGGCTGGTCACCCGGTGTAAGCTGCCCCCCTGTTCAGGGGCTGGTCACCCGGTGTAAGCTGCCCCCCTGTTCAGGGGTTGGTCACCCGGTGTAAGCTGCCCCCCCTGTTCAGGGGCTGGTCACCCGGTGTATGCTGCCCCCCTGTTCAGGGGCTGGTCACCCGGTGTAAGCTGCCCCCCTGTTCAGGGGCTGGGCACCCGGTGTATGCTGCCCCCCTGTTCAGGGGCTGGTCACCCGGTGTAAGCTGCCCCCCTGTTCAGGGGTTGGTCACCCGGTGTAAGCTGCCCCCCCTGTTCAGGGGCTGGTCACCCGGTGTAAGCTGCCCCCCTGTTCAGGGGTTGGTCACCCGGTGTAAGCTGCCCCCCCTGTTCAGGGGCTGGTCACCCGGTGTATGCTGCCCCCCTGTTCAGGGGCTGGTCACCCGGTGTATGCTGCCCCCCTGTTCAGGGGCTGGTCACCCGGTGTAAGCTGCCCCCCCTGTTCAGGGGCTGGTCACCCGGTGTAAGCTGCCCCCCCTGTTCAGGGGCTGGTCACCCGGTGTATGCTGCCCCCCTGTTCAGGGGCTGGTCACCCGGTGTAAGCTGCCCCCCTGTTCAGGGGCTGGTCACCCGGTGTATGCTGCCCCCCTGTTCAGGGGCTGGTCACCCGGTGTAAGCTGCCCCCCTGTTCAGGGGCTGGTCACCCGGTGTATGCTGCCCCCCTGTTCAGGGGCTGGTCACCCGGTGTAAGCTGCCCCCCTGTTCAGGGGCTGGTCACCCGGTGTAAGCTGCCCCCCCTGTTCAGGGGCTGGTCACCCGGTGTAAGCTGCCCCCCTGTTCAGGGGTTGGTCACCCGGTGTAAGCTGCCCCCTTGTGTATCATACCGATCCAGGTGTAGGTGAAAATATCTTGCCATGGAATATAGCTCAGCAGTTGAGCGCTCGCTTGCAAGTGTAGAGACCCGGGTTCGAATCTCGGTGTTTCCAGACACTCTTGTTGACCTACACTATTTTGAGGCTGATTCAAGTAAAACAAATGCACTATTGTGACCTAGTCTGATCGAGTCTCCTGGCTACACAATTGCCAAAATGAAATTACATCCTGTATTAGAAACTTGCGTCTAAGGATTGGACTTGAGAGTATACATAGGTATGTCAAACAGAAAATTTTGAAGTCAGACATTGAAAATTTACATCCAACGTACGCTACAGAACACTTTTTAAAATTATTCCAATGAATTGAACATGTATGTGTACATACATACATGCAGAGATGGCAGAGTTTCAGATTTTCTCTGATTTCAGAGTTTCAAAGGTGATATTTTACTACAGAAATAATAGGGAAAAAAATTAAAATGAATATTTTATAATTCTGATAATCCTTAAAGATACACCAAACCCTAAGTGATTAATTTTGAAGGTATTTGTCACTCTGATTCGGGTATAACCCCACTTTTGAAGTGCCCAAAAATAATTTTCAGAGTTTTGCCAAATATCGAACTGACATCTCTGTACATGTATATCACTATCTATTGGTCACGGTTTTAACGGGCTTTAACATGAAATTCATCGACTTTTAGCCGACCAAAAATTACATTTAGAAATCCTGCATTTTTTGTAAAACATTAACAAAACTTTAATACAAGAAAGGTAATTGAGTTAAATCTATTAGACATGTCTGGTTCAAAAAAAATCTGAAATCAGACGAAATTCTGAAAACTTGCATCCCTGACAGATGGACTTCACACATATTAAGACAAGTTGAGTGGTTGAATATAGCTATGGTTGCCATGATAGCTGTGGGAGGAAGGTCTCCATCTTCTGTTCCCAATGTCCGGTACTTAAAGCTCCATCTGCCAGGGTCAATCTTGTCATTCATCCAGATACAATGACATCTCATTTATCATTGATGAAGGGGGGGGGGGGTTATACCGCATCTTTCTTTCCCTGGTATTTAGGGAGTGATCATTTTTTAACAACAGGGGGGGGGGGCTGGTGGGTTTGAGGGGGGGTCAGAATTTTTTCAACCCCTTAACCAGGGGGGGGGGGTCAGAATTTGTTTGCCCCCTTGACTAGGGGGTCAAAATAATTTCACCTGTTTTCAGTGAAAAAGCCTGCATGTTACTATAGATTAAAAGGGCGTGTCCTCACGGGATTTTCGCCTCCCGAGGGGGGGCCGGAATTTTTTCTGTGCGTCCGTGCGCAAACCCACCAGCCCCCCCCCCTGTTGTTAAAAAAAATGATCACTCCCTTAAAGGGGTTTTCAAATACAGAAAGAATTTTGTAAAAATGCCTAATAGAACCATATTATATGAACAAAGCTCCCATGGCCACAGATATAAAGTATACTTAAATTTGGAGTATGTTTAAAATTCTTTCACCGTTAGACCAGGGTCACCACAAAATCCAGATTCAAATTCCATGACAAAAGTAAATTTTTCTATGACACTTTTAACTTCTTTTGGACATTATCAGAGTTGACCTCCCAGCAAAAATTCCTGCAAACACTGTGGGAAAAAAGTCTTCTCCAATGACTTTTGAAATGAATATTCAGTTTTCCCATTTTTCATGACTTAAGCATGGGAACCCGGTTAGACAGCTCAGAAAGGCCACTTTGACCAGTGTCAAAATAATCGACATAACCTCACATTCATGGCGAATTAATCTCCCAAAAGTGCGCCATGGGCTCATTGTTCAGTAAAATATCCTGGCAATATCCCTAGAGTGGAAAATTTGAAAGACTGGAGTAATTCTGGTACACCATAGAACACAGATACAGCTTCCCTGTACATACAACCCAACACAGTGTTTACATTATTAAGATATTTTATTACACAATATTTACGTTAGACGTACAAGATACAATCAGCTGACCTCATTCACATTCACTCCACATTTCACAGAAAGACGATCATCCTGCATACACTGTATGACGACTGCCGTCTACGACCATCACACACCCCGCACACACTGTATCATGACCCGCGTCTACCCTTGGAGATAACCTCTGTAACACAAACAAAGGCACAATTTTAGTTATTTAGATATATATTTTTTTCTTAGGTAAAGTATATATTTTGTAAACAGCAAACTAACAAGTTAACCTATACATTAAAATATTATACAAGCAAAAAAGTTTCATAGAGTGGTTTTATTTCTAAGGGTAAAATATTTAGCAATGAAACGTGCATGTTTACCGCTACTTTTAAATTAATTAAGGTCACATTTTGCTTTTGCATTACCTTTAAACATACTTAAATTGCTGACACGGGACAGTACCATATCTTTTTAGTGGACTGCAATCCCTGTTCATTAACTGACCTCTTTATCTTAGGATTTTATATCAGACCAAAATCTCATGGTTCCCACAAAAATCACAGATTAAAATTCCCTGACTTTCCCTGACCAAAAATAATCATTTTCCCTGACCAAATTATAGCGATGCAGAATATGAAATACCAAGGTTTATCAATAAATCGATACTAAGGGTCTTAATTTGAATAGCAATGACAAATTTTACTATAAGTATAAGTTATCAAAAGTAAATCAAAACCTTACTTTCAGGGACAAAACTGGGCTGCAATGTTGGAAACAACATTGGATGCCCTTTGGGGAGACTTATTCCCTGACCACTTTATTTTCCCTGACCTGCGGGAACCCTAAATTTTCATTTTAAGTCTGTGTAGTTTATAGCTAAGGTTGGCATACAAGCAGGGTTTACGGTAGTGCATTACACAAGTCAATATAACGTGTACTTACGGTAGCTTCATGCGCATGAAGACGCGGCACATGAAAAACGACACCAGGATGGACACGAAGGCGATACACAACATCAGGATACGGTTCAGTTTAGGCGTCGTTGGTTTATTCGTCTGATCCAGGATGACAAAGCCGAGCCCGCCAATGGTGAACAAAAAGCTGGAGGCGAGGCCTTCCATAATGTACTGTCCATTCACACGGTATGGCATGAACGCAACCTGCGGGGGAAGAAATAGCATGTTATGAATCCAATTGGTTCATTTCTGGTTTATCTATATACTTAATGGCTCGAAGTCATGTTACTTTTAAGTTCCAAGTCATTGATTGAAGAAATTGTTTGTGATCAAATGTATGAAAGTATTGTATGTAATAAGCTAACACATGCACTACGGACAGTTGTCATCAATATACATGGATACATTAGAGTTTACAATGTAGTATATATGGGGTAAGACCCCCCCCCCCCACACACACACACACACACTCTGGGGCATATTATATCAAGAGATTGAGCAAAGGCCCTCTCATTAAGATAATCAGTAATGGAAAAATCAATCATAATGTAGTATCTAGCAGGTACTTACAGGTTTAGAGTTTCCCTTCTCGTCTGTCGTGGACCCGATACTTGGTGGTTCTACGATGACGTCATAAATGATACCTAAAACAAAGAGCGCCCTTCATTGGTCTTTCATCATTTATTCAAACTGCTATGGACACAGACCTATCTAGCATACAAAACAGGTAATAAATTTGAAAGCTCATTGCAGATGAGTTCTACCACCTTTAATATGTAAATCTCATGACCTACTTCTGCAACTTCTCTTGCAGCTATGTGAGAGTCTGAGAAAAAAATTAACCGACGTGCATTGGCACAGAGGGCTCAGGGTTACTTTTCTCGCGTTTTTTTAAAAGGCGTCCAAACCGTCTCACTTTTAGACGCTGTTTTTGAATCAAATGGAAACAAAGAGAGAAAAGTCCAGCCCGGAGATAAACCTATGGAGGACTGGATTGGCAAAAACGAAAAAGTCAGCACTCTTTTTATTTATAAAAAAATCACTATAAACAACAAACTTCATTTTTAAATGTGATATTTGCATACATAGGTAGACAAATATGTAAACTATCAAACATAGCAGTTTTATTCTTTTGTAACTATTATTTCTTACAGAAAATTTAAAATGCAAAATGTAACATCAATGACTTTTATCATACACCACCTACCCGGTGGTATAGACTCAGGGTTACCCTGGGAAACGTGGGTGCAATAGGGCTGACCCGGGATACATTATCAACCAATGAGATGACTCCCTACATTCACTGCAGGATTTTTTGGGACCTGGTACCCATCATGCAGGCTGTTATCAGTGCTTGTCTCGCAAGATCTAAGATGAAGCAATGGCGAACTCACTGGGCCTCAATACTGAGCCCTATATGTCTGACCCGATTGGCAATAGGGAGGCTAAGTCATGTCAAGTGAGCGCCTGATCTGAGCTTACAGTATTATCCCGCAGGCTTGAAGGGCCCAGGATTTTTTAATGCATTAAATATCTATGGAGAGAGTGCGAACTGAGCCCCAGACAACATCATATATGGTAGCTAGAGGAGGTCAATGGAAATACTGGGAGGCTAATTTCAGTTCAAAGCAGACAATTTTTTGTGACACTATCGCGAGACTTTATGCACAGTTGATTCTCCAGACTGGGTATTCAATCCGGGCGCAACTTTAGTTACCAGAATGGGCAGAACATGCTCGCACTCTTAGCTACTAGGCCAAGTTTGCATGCTGTGCGTGTCGCCTGCCAGGCATGCACCTAACTGAAAATCCTTCAGATTAGATTGGAAATGCCTAACTAAATGATCGGCTTGGCCACTCTGCTGTATGTTTTAGCTAGATTTGAGGCACTCAAATCGACAATGACACTTGACAGTCAGACTAGAGTGGAGTCAGGAAGTGTTGTCATATACCCAGTATATCAACACTGACACTGTTGTCAGTGTTGATCACTTGATCATGTTAGTCACTGGGCGCGACTCAGTTAAGGACTGAGACGCTGGGACTGGCATACCTAAAACTTTCAGGTGCTCTAGAAACGGCATGTTTCTAATAATAACATTTGACAGAAATAAATCCCCAACAATTAGCTTATGGTATTGACAAGAGTACCACCTTAGTTTTGCTGTCTGTAAGTGGGAAGAGCGTCTTTTGTTGGAAACTTTTAGATCACACCCTTTACCTAGATTTGGCACATGCCATGTGGGTTGCACAGGTAGCTATTAGCAGGTGCATTTTCTGCCAGACAGGAAGTCAATCTCCACTCTCCAAGCAGATTCTCATGAATAACATTATTTCATGAATAACACCTCTGTTGTGAGACCTGAAACCACATCCAACATGGCCGACCGTGACAGCTAAACTTGATATGAAGGCTAACAGATTTGCAAGAACCAAATAATCTGGGCCCCCGTATTAAAGGTTTCTCACAAAATGGCAACAAACATGTCTTAGGAAGCCATCTTTAAGAGGAAATCGACATAAAAAAATGATATCCTACAATTCCAGCCACCTGACAAATGAGCCTTATGCAGGAAGCCTGACTCTCCCGTCAGTAGGCACTGAAATACCTCCAGTGTGTGAGTCTGCTGCAGTAGAGGTGTGAAACTGGGATAAAGCTGAAACTGGGTAGTGTTAAACTCTCCTTTCTTTGCAAGCTTATTCTGAAGGTATTTACTGGAGGATCTTTACAAACAAGGGCTCATTTTAACAGGCTTGGCTAGACCTTTAAAATGAATTTTTTTTGTACAAGGTTGAATGCAGGGAATTTTGCCTTTAACCCAATTGAAGTTCAACCAAAAGTTTAGAACCATTTTATGATGAGAAGATCACTGAGCACCTAAAAATAAATGGTTCCCACCTGTTCTATGGATAAAAATCATCTAGAAAATGTCCAGCTTTTCTTTTTCTAAGGGGCTGCAGTATGTTTGACAGACCCTGCAAACTTTTTGGGCGAGATTATCTCTGGATATGTGTCCCAACCTCCCCATGTAAGGCACTTACCTATCAATTAAGACCTTATTGAATGCATTTTATATGGTGAGACATTGATAGCTGTGATAAAAATAAGTTGTTTTGCTTTTTAAATGAAGTTTTTATGACAATTTAAATGGAAGTTATGATCATTCAAACATCCTGAGTCAAAGACGATAGTCTGCCGTGGTTCTGTCAGAGCGCGCAGTTCAAGGGAAAAGAAGACATAAAAAATTTGCTTTTACATTGTTTGATTATCATAAAATGTATCATTATTTACATTCTTGGGGGTATATCTTACTTATCTGAAAAGAAAATTGCCCAAAATAATCCCTTAAGTGATCTAGGCTACCTTAGATTGATCTTGCTTGATCACAAAATTAGATCCAAATTAAACTCTTAACTATGGCAGAATTCTGGGTCTGATTTGGTACTTTTGACCAGTCATAATTCCACTTTAAATTGACAAAGAGACTTCATTTAAAAAGCAAATCCACTTCTTTTCTCAAGATCTATCCATTGCTCACTAGATAAGTTTAATGGGATAAAGTCTTGTAAAACTAGGTAAGTGCCTACCGTCAGGTAAGAGTCAGCGCCCGCCGGACAAGATCATGTTTGATGTGTATTCACTGTCAACACAACTGACACCTCGTTAGTAACAGAATTTAACTAAGATTCTAAATTTTAATTCATATACTCGACCTAAATAGTGATATACACGCATCAACAAAGTGCCAACATCCAGGGTAGCGTAAAAAGAGAAGGGTTTGAGTGGAGTTACGTGGCACCCTCCCACCTGGGGCCCAGAGATAGTGCCACGCACACACCTCCACAAACAAGCCGGGTGCACCAACCCCACACCCGGACCCTCACTGTTCATGAAGTAATTACAAGGTTTCCACTTACCTCCGGTCACCAAAAAGTAAGAACTCAACACCATGGCAAAAACCACCATCGCTGACGGTTGTTTGACCCATGTCGGCTTCTTAATTTTGAGATTTGGGATCTCTAAAACTGTGAAGGGAATCGAAAATACGGCCTCCATCTTGCTGCTCGGCTCGGCGTCCAAGTGCCCGGATGTGGCAGAGTTAGCCGTACTTAATTGAAACTGTAGCTGCGTATTTTAATTGGATTTTGACTAAAATTGATTTTCAATTCTAATTGAATTCATGATTTGGATCTTTTCGTACTTTGATATTATTTAAAGTTTTAAAAGACTTGAAATGAGAAAAATATAAAGGCGAAAGTATGTGTCGAGAAAATCTTTTCCAAACACATTTCCTGGTACGGTAGGAGTCAACGTGCAAGAGAAAGCGTACCAAACCTCTTCTGGAGAGTGCACCAGTACAGCCGGTAGGGGCTAAAAAGGACCTCTCTGTGGACGCTAAAATTAAAGTAGGCCATTTGATGTCATCCTAGGAAAGGGCTTCCCCCAAACCCCTAGCAAAAATCTGGAAATACCTCTTATAAAGATATTTTGTACCCTCAGTCCTCAACATGCGTGTGCTCTTTCTTCTTTCCACAAGAATAGGCCTCATTTTTTTTCTTGAAATAAACCCAAAATAGTATTTACAACGAAAAAGCTAGGCCTTGACTGGAGTGGGATTCGAACCCACGTGGCGCACAACCTGAGGGTATTCCGAGGGATTCCCTGATGATGACGTCACAGTTGACCTACATCGGTGTGACGGCCAGTTTAGTGTCTGCCGTCGTGCTGCAGTCTCCCTCACGCAGTGTCGGACGACGTCCAAACTCCCAGATTGTTTATCTCCATGTGCGTTTTTAATCCTTAACGCAGGATGGCTAACCAGTTTTTCTGAAACCATGACCTCAGTATTCACGGCGTGGATTTACGTTTGGGTTCTTTAAGGATTTAAAGCAGCGATAATCCCTGGAATATTTGTTGTTTTTGTACGGCTGAGGAGTACTGACGGGGCGTGAGACCGGGAGGAGGAGGAGACGTCGGCGGGCTTACCTCGCGCTGTCTGCCGCCGGACGTGTCTTGTTTACCGGGAGGAGTTCGTGCATCACGGAGTGACAATGTTAAGGGTGAGTTATCTTAGTTTTATCAAAGTCTCCCTTGGCTTTCTTCTGCTCTGATGGACTCTACTACGACTCATGTGTTACATAGGAGGTCTTGGAATTGGAGGTATCCCTGGGATTCTATGGTGCCATTTAGCCTGCATTTTAGCTTGGTTTTATTATTTATAGCAGATTTCATTATAAAAGTCGACAAGGATAGAATGAAAGTATTTTTGAGTTGGACTGAACCTGTTATCATATTACATATATGAGCGGTAAGGTGTGTGTTGGCCGGGGGGGGGGGCGTTGTTTACTCGGCTGTCAAACTCTGATTGATTTGGGACAGTTCAAATAATTACGTAACGCATATGAGCAGGTGAATGGGGGGGGGGGTAGATGGCAAAGAAGTTTGTTACCGGTACCGGTACTGCCGTAATACTAATTAGTCTAAAATGGACATTTGATACATATAAATATAAAATACGACTCAGTCAAAGTGAATGATGTTAAAACAGCCTTTGTAAACATCCTCTTGTTTTTTTCTGTCAAAATGAGGGGGCTGGTCAAGTTACAAAACTTCAAAAGGAAAGATATTCGGATCGTTACCATGGCATAGGTGTGATCTTTTCTTAATTTTCGCCTCCTCATTTTGTTTATCCGTGAAAAAGGACAAAAGAAAGAAGCATTAGAAGGTATTTAAAACTATAAGAAGTCTGGGGTTAAAGATCTACCACGTCTGTCTGAAATAGACAAACCAGGGACTTGGCAGGTATGACTTGAGTTACAAAACTCTACATGAGTATATGAGGGCCTGTTGATGTGTGTAATACATGTTCCCCAGTCTCCTGCTCTGTTAAACTTAAAGACTCTTTACCATAGAACCCTGTGTATAAGCCGCGGTGTGTCTTATATGTGAGGAGGCAAGTTAAAAGGACAGTCCGAGGGGGATTAGTACCAATTCTGGCCACCAGGGGGACACCACTATGGCCTAAAAGGGGGAAAATATACCAAAAATAGTTATATACTACTTTTTTATGTAGATTACAATCGTCCTAAAGGGAAATTTCCATTTTTAAGGAAAACCTTCCAAATTTGGAATGTAAATAGAACGTTTTTGGGCATTTGAGGGCAGAAATCAGTGCTCTTGTTGATATTGGTTGCCATGGAAACATTATTTTCACTCAAAATTGAGGAATCAAAAAAGCCTATTTGTAGCCACACCCACAAGGATCAGTGTGTTGAAAAGATGGTAAAAATCTGATAATCAGATCAAATTTTATGAGAAAAAGAATGTGAAGAATATGACAATTTCCCTAATTTGTAGAATTATGCCTAATTATACATATGTAGTGTTCTACCCCTCGATGTTCAATCGAATCTTTCGATAAACAACAAAGAACAACTATTCAGGTTCCAGTTAAAACTTTATGTCTAATAACACATAGGCATCAGCCGTTCTCGATCACAGTTACAGGTGGCAGAGTTTGAACTCTATAACAGGTTCGACACTAGGCCTTCTAGTGTCTACAGTTGATATTCCATATACACCTCCTCTGTGCAGCAGCACAGAGGAGTATTAGAATATGGTAGCCGGGCAGAATATGGTAGTCGGGGCTGGACTGACCCTGAGGAAGGCCGTACAACGGCCTTATATACACCGGAGTCGAGGGCCACGTGACCAAGTGGTGACGTGGCGCTGGACTCCAGCGCCCCCCAGGCGTCGGGTAATAGAGGTGCTCTCGATGTCGCCCACGAGGACCACGAAGGTACCTCGAAGACGACGCGGGACCACCACACATATTATCTGATATATCTCATGAAATATACAAGGTAGACCTTATTTGGGATTTGAATAGGTCGGTAACCATCTAAGTTAATAGAACCGTAACTCTGAAACTAGCAGATATATTTTCTCATGTAATATATCATTGGAAAGTTCATGGCCTGAATTTAAAAATTGACTTTTTCCCTGGGGGACCCTTTTTGCTTGGCTATACACATATATGTAAATTTATGGTAATCCCTGACCAGACGCCGGGACCAGACGGCACCACCTGGGGTCATGGGGGTCATATGGATATTATAGTTGTGGTATGACGACCTCCTTTGGACCAAACTTGGAGAGGTCATAGGTACGGTTTCATAGGTACAGTTATTGCCAAACTTGTCAGTTGAGCTTGAGGACATTTCGCACAAATCTCATGGCTTTTGTTCTCAATGAATCTTTCTATAAATTAATATGTGGGTATGTGGCATACTTGGTTAGCATTCCTGAAAGTTTGGTTGAATTCTAAGATAGGGAAAATCAAAGTTTTTGCAGCCCTGACAGATTCACTGTTCTCACTAGGGGCGGCCCAAGCAATCTCCACTCTAGCCTTTGGAGAGCACCCTGTCCCATACGACGTCAGGAGGCCGGGACAGGGTCTCTCTGTCTAACAGGATTATAACCCTTAGAGGACTACACTTGTCATGATGCACCATTTAACTGCTGTATGAGTGCATCATGCTGTATGAGTGCATCATGCTGTATGAGTGCATCTTGCTGCATTGGTGCATCATGCTGTATGAGTGCATCATGCTGTATGAGTGCATCATGCTGTATGAGTGCATCATGATGTATGAGTGCATCATGCTGTATTGGTGCATCATGCTGCATGAGTGCATCATGCTGCATTGGTGCATGATGCTGTATGAGTGCATCATGATGTATGAGTGCATCATGCTGTATTGGTGCATCATGCTGCATGAATGCATCATGCTGTATGAGTGCATCATGCTGCATGAGTGCATCATGCTGTATGAGTGCATCATGATGAACCTCACAGAGTGTATCATGATGCACCAAGTCTACGCGTACATTGATAAAACACTCACCACGTGTACACTCACACCTCTAAGGCTTATCACCTGTGTATATCTAATCTCTCAGTCTCACACAGCCTAGTCTCATACCACAAGCCCAGAACATACATGTACTGTAAAATCTCTAGTATAAGCCGCACACTGAGTTTAAGAAGAAGCTATAGTCCGCACTTAAGGGCTGGGAATTGATGCTTTACTAATGGTAGCTGGTTTGGAGTTGCTCGCCGCGTAGCGGCCGGGAGCACAGCGACCGTAGCAACTTCATTATGTTTTCGGTTTGTCAGTGACGTCACGGTCACCTTGTGACGCAATTTGTGACGTCATACATCGGCCGTGACGTCACATGTCGGCCGCAGAGTCGCAACTCCTAGCCGTGGTCCTTGCAACATTTTTCTTGTTTTGATTTGGGTTCTGGTACTTTCCGCGGCTTATATAAGAGAACTTACGGCACTAGGGTACCAAGTCTGGGGTCCTCACAGCTCAGTGTCTGGACTTCTCGTAAAGACCTGCGTGGGAGTCCTGGCTTATATACTGGGTTACCATCAGGTCAGACTGTTTAGATACCCCATTGTAGTTCAGAGAGGCTCAGACTGTAGGCATGGTCCCCGGGATGGCCCACAGTCGGAGGTAGGTCTATACAAACTTTGGTAGGCACATTAAAATGGCAATACAAGTGGTTTAAATACCACTTTTTGGCTATGATAATTCATTTGTAGGAAGAAATCTCAATATAACACTAGCCCTTTTTTAACTTTTTTAAATATGTATTGGCTGTGAATTGATTAAATAGGTGTACATATTGTAGAACAATTATTGGGCACAGTCAAGTTGGTCTAAGTTAAGTTAGCCTAATTAGACCTCCCAACTACCAATCAATTATATCATCAGGTCAAGGAGGTGTAAAGACTGTAGCAGGGAAACAAGTAATTTAGTGTGGTAGCAATCTACTACACATTGCAGCAGTTTACTGAAAACAAAGTCTGATTTACTACAAAATAAAGGGATTTGACCTGTTTCAAAGACAAAGGGGGCAAAGTAGTATTACATAGATATACTGGGACAAGTTTGGGAAACAGACATTTTCTAGTTAAGGAGCAAAGTCTACTCCAGCCAGAGTCTCCCAGGGCTACCCCATTGAAATAGTCATTTAGGGGCAGCTCACCCTCTTCTGAAATTAACACTATTGAAGATCACAGACCATCTCCCCCAAACATAACACCCCACTCCCAGGGACCATCTGTGGTAGAAAGGGGACCCAGCAGGAGGTGATTAAAAACTGACCACTGAACTAAACATATCATTAGTCGATACACTTCTCTTAGTGAGTAACGTGCCACTTATAAACACGTGCAGTTTTTCCTGTAGGTGGTCTCCTTTGTCGACCTCACTGCAGTATTGACTATGTTAGACAGGTGTAGACACAGTGTCAGTGTGTGTGTGTGACCTATGGGTTTATAGTGTTATGTAACACCACACTCTGTCTGCCTCTAACCTATACACACCTAGCGGGATACATTACTATAACATACAGGTATAGACAGACACAGTGTGTGTCCTATGGTTTATAGTGTTATGTAACACCACCTCTACTCTACGCTACACTCTGTCTGTCTCTAACCTATACACACCTAGCGAGATACATTACTATAACGTACAGGTATAGACAGACACAGTGTGTGTCCTATGGTTTATAGTGTTATGTAACACCACCTCTACTCTACGCTACACTCTGTCTGCCTCTAACCTATACACACCTAGCGGGATACATTACTATAACATACAGGTATAGACAGACACAGTGTGTGTGTGTCCTATGGTTTATAGTGTTATATAACACCACACTCTGTCTGCCTCTAACCTATACACACCTAGCGGGATACATTACTATAACATACAGGTATAGACAGACACAGTGTGTGTCCTATGGTTTATAGTGTTATGTAACACCACCTCTACTCTACGCTACACTCTGTCTGCCTCTAGCCTATACACACCTAGTGGGATACATTACTATAACATACAGGTATAGACAGACACAGTGTGTGTCCTATGGTTTATAGTGTTATGTAACACCACACTCTGTCTGCCTCTAACCTATACACACCTAGCGGGATACATTACTATAACATACAGGTATAGACAGACACAGTGTGTGTGTGTCCTATGGTTCATAGTGTTATGTAACACCATCTCTACTCTACGCTACTCTCTGTCTGCCTCTAACCTATACACACCTAGCGGGATACATTACTATAACATACAGGTATAGACAGACACAGTGTGTGTCCTATGGTTTATAGTGTTACGTAACACCATCTCTACTCTACGCTACACTCTGTCTGCCTCTAACCTATACACACCTAGCAGGATACATTACTATAACATACAGGTATAGACAGACACAGTGTGTGTGTGTCCTATGGTTTATAGTGTTACCTAACACCACACTCTGTCTGCCTCTAACCTATACACACCTAGCGGGATACATTACTATAACATACAGGTATAGACAGACACAGTGTGTGTGTGTCCTATGGTTTATAGTGTTATGTAACACCACCTCTACTCTACGCTACACTCTGTCTGCCTCTAACCTATACACACCTAGCGGGATACATTACTATAACATACAGGTATAGACAGACACAGTGTGTGTGTGTCCTATGGTTTATAATGTTATGTAACACCATCTCTACTCTACGCTACACTCTGTCTCTAACCTATACACACCTAGCGGGATACATTACTATAACGTACAGGTATAGACAGACACAGTGTGTGTGTGTCCTATGGTTTATAGTGTTACGTAACACCACACTCTGTCTGCCTCTAACCTATACACACCTAGCGGGATACATTACTATAACGTACAGGTATAGACAGACACAGTGTGTGTGTGTCCTATGGTTTATAGTGTTATGTAACACCACACTCTGTCTGCCTCTAACCTATACACACCTAGTGGGATACATTACTATAACATACAGGTATAGACAGACACAGTGTGTGTGTGTCCTATGGTTTATAGTGTTACGGAACACCACACTCTGTCTGCCTCTCACCTATACACACCTAGCGGGATACATTACTATAACGTACAGGTATAGACAGACACAGTGTGTGTGTGTCCTATGGTTTATAGTGTTATGTAACACCACACTCTGTCTGCCTCTAACCTATACACACCTAGCGGGATACATTACTATAACATACAGGTATAGACAGACACAGTGTGTGTGTGTCCTATGGTTTATAGTGTTATGTAACACCACCTCTGTACTCTATATCACACTCCATGTTGCCTGGTTTTGAGTGAGTGAGTAATAGATGTTTAACGCCATTTTGACAGCTAAGGTCATATTCATGGCGAGAACGACATTACACAATTTCATAGAGGAATGTGTGCACCACACACATCCTGAGGGGATAGGAAAGAGGAGAAATAGACCCTTTTAAGTGGGCTAGGGAAGCCCGCCTGGTTTTGTGTAATACTGTAAAACCCCGCCTCCTGGTCCCCGCGCTCAGCACCAAAAGAGGACGTCACCTGCGTTCTCCATTTGAGATTATAAAACACCCCTTATTCTAGAAAAAGGCTGATATTTGTAGGCCTAAAAATTTCCCTTATTCTAAGAAACACTGATTTCTTGGGGCATAAAACACCTTTTTATAGTGTTATGTTAGGCTTGACTATGGGAGATTTTCTAACATAAGCTAGATCCCTTATCTGGAAATCCACAGGGTTTCCTTCATAAAAAATTACCCTTATTTCAAAATCCACTGATTTTTGGTCAGAAAAGGACCCCTTATTCTGGAATCCTGAGACATTGAAAGTATCTGAAAAAATACCCTCATTTCACACTTTCTAGAACGCAGGTGACATACCCTAAGTGTACAAAGTGCAGGGACCGGGCCCCGCCTATAAGATGCACTGCCGATAAGTAGATAAGTTGCACCAAGCTGGCCACAACTCAACCACTAGCGTGAATTGTCGCTGGCACCTAGGGGTGCTGGGTACATAAGCTGCACCACAAATAACGATGCAGGTTCTCTTTGTTTTGGTTTGGGTCTTGTATAATAAAGTGGTTGGTGTGGCTGTGGTTGAGCGGCTGCTCAGCACAGGTCTCCCTGCAGTCCCCTCGGCTCTCTGTCTGAACTCACTCAGACCCCTGCCCATAGAGCAGCTCCTCCTACACCCTAACAGCTCCCCCCTGTAGGGTTTCCCTCTGTCTGAGCTCACTCAGACCCCTGCCCTTAGAGCAGCTCCTCCTACATCCTAACAGCTCCCCCCTGTAAGGTGGCTCCCTCTGTCTGAGCTCACTCAGACCCCTGCCCTTAGAGCAGCTCCCTCCTACACCCTAACAGCTCACCCCTGTAGGGTTTCCCTCTGTCTGAGCTCACTCAGACCCCTGCCCTTAGAGAAGCTCCCTCCTACACCCTAACAGCTCACCCCTGTAAGGTGGCTCCCTCTGTATGAGTTCACTCAGACCCCTGCCCTTAGAGCAGCTCCCTCCTACATCCTAACGGGCTTCCCTAGCCCACTTAAAAGGGTCTATATCTCCTCTTTCCTATCCCCTCAGGATGTGTGGTGCACATATGCGCGGGCACTGACACATTCCTCTGTTAAATTATCAACCTGTGAAGCACGGGATAGCCACTTAGTGCCGCTAAAGTGCTGTAAAACACAAATCAATCAATCAATCCTACATCCTAACAGCTCACCCTGTAAGTTGGCTCCCTCTGTCTGAGCTCACTCAGACCCCTGCCCTTAGAGCAGCTCCCTCCTACACCCTAACAGCTCCCCCCTGTAGGGTTTCCCTCTGTCTGAGCTCACTCAGACCCCTGCCCTTAGAGCAGCTCCCTCCTACATCCTAACAGCTCACCCTGTAAGTTGGCTCCCTCTGTCTGAGCTCACTTAGACCCCTGCCCTTAGAGCAGCTCCCTCCTACACCCTAACAGCTCACCCCTGTAGGGTTTCCCTCTGTCTGAGCTCACTCAGACCCCTGCCCTTAGAGCAGCTCCCTCCTACATCCTTACAGCTCACCCTGTAAGGTGGCTCCCTCTGTCTGAGCTCACTCAGACCCCTGCCCTTAGAGCAGCTCCCTCCTACACCCTAACAGCTCACCCCTGTAGGGTTTCCCTCTGTCTGAGCTCACTCAGACCCCTGCCCTTAGAGCAGCTCCCTCCTACACCCTAACAGCTCACCCCTGTAGGGTTTCCCTCTGTCTGAGCTCACTCAGACCCCTGCCCTTAGAGCAGCTCCCTCCTACACCCTAACAGCTCACCCCTGTAGGGTTTCCCTCTGTCTGAGCTCACTCAGACCCCTGCCCTTAGAGCAGCACCCCTCTACACCCTAACAGCTCACCCCTGTAAGGTGGCTCCCTCTGTCTGAGCTCACTCAGACCCCTGCCCATAGAGCAGCTCCTCCTACACCCTAACAGCTCCCCCCTGTAAGGTGGCTCCCTCTACTACACACATGGGTTGCTATATATGACTATATCACACAGTCAGCATGATAGGTACCAGTTGCAGGGTGTCTGGCGATCCTACTTTTCCTACTTTTTCCTATTTTTATATGATTTTTCTATTTTTCCTACTTTTTCTCCAAATACCTACTTTTTCCTAATTTGCTTTGGCATTTGCAATATAAAAATACCGTTAGTTGCTTTGAAGCACATCTTGCTTGTGTCAGTACATGTTTATAGTAACTTATGTCAAGTGAAATCCACCCTCAAGTTTATAGTAACTTATGTCAAGTGAAATCCACCCTCAAGTACCACGCTTGTACAAGCTTGAAAGAACTATTCGAGAAACACAAACCAGAGGAAATATTGGGATATATCAAAGCCCTTGGGCTGTACAATAACATCTAGCTGAAACCTGATGATTACTTCCCCCACATAGACAAATCATTCCACCATTTCCGCTGATAGTGCCTATCAACCTGTGAAGCACAGGATAGCCACTTAGTGCCGCTAAAGTGCTGTAAAACACAAATCAATCAATCAATCAATCCACCCTCAAGTCTTAATGTGTGCCATGCATAGGCTATTGTAGTTCCCAATGAGGTACCTGAGGGAACTTATCTTAGGCATGGAAAATTATTAAGGAGTACCTGATTTTATTACCAAAGCTATGGCATGTGAACGATTTTCCTCCTGTTATATGTTTTATCCATTTAGTCTTGTACTGGCTAGTAACATTACTTTGGGTAGATAGCAAATTCTGTAATATCATTTGCATTATTATCTGGTACTCAAATTTTGCCATGTCTGTTGCGCTCCTTTAGTACTTGCAAGAAACTGAGTGCTGGAGTTGTAGCGCTACGACATTTAGCCTCCACATGGTTTATGAATAGTGCAGTTTTACTCTTATCTATCTTTGACTCAGCATTTGAGTTGTATCTTTGCAATTTGCAGTATTTATTAATCACATCTTCATTAAAGATTCAGAGATATTGGCTTGTGAAATGAAAGAGCCAATTCTGACACCATTGGTGTATCAATTGATGTTTGATTAGGCTAAAGTTAGTTGTGTGGTGATGGTTAGTGAAGTAACCTAGATCATTAAAGCCCGCTATAGAACTCTATAGAAACATGCCAAATCCCACAAAATTTCAAGAATCTTGGTTAAATAAGACAGATAAAAATGGAAATTTAGTCAAACAGTGGTGTCGTGTAGAGCCAAGTTCTGCTTACAAAGCCCACTACACACTATGCAACAAATCATTTCAAATAGACAATACTGGTGTCCTGCAAGTTCTAGCCCATTCATCAAGGGTTAAGCATACTGGTTTTGCTAAAGCCAGATTTGGAATCACACAGCGCCACTTTGAAAAGAAAGGTGCTAGTGCAGCAGCTAGTGCATCTGTATCAGATGGTGCTGAACCAACCATAAGTGACAAAACAGTACCCAGTGCAAGCACCTCTGCTAAGCCTAGTTCATTCATGGTGCAGACAGATTACCAGCAAGAACAGACTGCCATTGCAACCTGATACCAGGTGTCACTAGCTCACTCCTAGTAACCCCTGATCTTCTGCGCACTGCATTGTGGGATATAGCCTGTGGTGGCTAATTAAATGCACATATCATTGGGCAACACAAGAAGTAGACCCTATGTTTATTACAGCCAAATACATGTATTGTGTCCTACTTGCATATACTAGTAGGTGCAGTGGTACAGGTGTGCACTGTCCCAGCAGTACAGAGGTTTCACCTAGTATACATACCTGACAACAACATATACCATACACAATCACCCTGTGACTAGGCATTCAGCTAAATAGAACTTGGGCTGAAGACTATTATATTAGGAGATTGTCTACCACAACTTGCACAAGTCAACAACAGTCCTGCTAGCTCATGCAGTAGAGGGTTGGACTCCCAATGTGAGAGAAGTGGGTTCAAGTCACCATAGGTCCACCAGGCCAATACTATGATTTTTGTAAGAAATGTATAGATCTATTAAGACATTACCAAAAACATCACCTCTGCTATGTATATATTTTAGTTTCTTTGAGCAGTTAAACATGCTTGGTAAGCACAGCAGAGCAAAATGAAATGAAAACCTAAAAATTGGCAGCACAAAAAACCCTTTTGGTTCACTGAAAAAAAACAGCATCTGGTGAGACTAGAACTCAGTTACCCTGCATTATGAGTCTAGGGTTCTAACCACTACCCTATTGTGGACAGGTGGCATACAGGGTGTAAAGCCCGCACCTCATTTACAACACCAAGAGCAGTCCTTAGCCATTCCTGAGAACCACAGCCCCCTCTAGTGTTTCACCCATACCAACAGGGACTACTTTCCTGTCCCTTGCTATCAGACATAGGGCAGAAAACCAGAGTCTAGGACGCTAGTACTTAACTCTGGGACCAGTATGACTGCCATTGCTGACATCCTATGGGCCCACAAAGTATGTGAGAGTAACTTCAGCTTTCGGTCTTGTGAAGGATTGTCTGACTTATTTGAGATAATGTTTCCCTGTGTGACATCACAGCACTTTTCACTGGGCAAGTCCAAAGTGTCATATCTGCTCTCAGATGGACTTGGACCATATTACAAAAGGGAACTTGTTAGTATGAACCGTGAAACTGGATGTGCTTTCACATTACAATACGATGAAACTGGGAATTCCCAAAACCGTAAACAATGTGATGTTCTGCTCAGATACTGGTGCCAAGACAGTGGGCAAATATGCGTAAGATTCTTAACAGCTTTTCAAACTTTCACAAAGCCTCTTTTGCCGGTGACCTGTGGATAGTAGTTTTATGGAGTGAAGGTTGTGGATCTCACGGGGTTTGGATGTACAGGCATTCACAGGTTCAAATAGATGGGAATTTCAGTCAGATGGCATGGGCGTGGAAAGCAGGGGGGACAGGGGGGACATGTCCCCCCCACTTTTGGCCAACTCCTCAAAAGGTCAAAACTAAAAGGTCAAGCAAAGGGAGGTCAAAAATTGCAGAAAACCCCTATGGTCCCACCCACTCTGAAACTGCTTCCCACGCCCCTGAGATGGAGATGAGGGGTCACCACAGGGGGAGTGATAGACGGGTCCGCATAGAGAGTGATATTGTGACATACGCTCTGTGTAGTACATGAATACATTGTACAAAAACTGTGTCTATTAAGTAAGTTTTATAGAAGGGTTTCACAAAGTTAGTACCTCACAGATCTTGTATGGCAGCCATGTTGAGGCAAAACTTTTGCCATAGACTTATCATTACAAGTTTCACCTGTTAGTGTGCTGAAACAACTAGCCAATTTCTCAATCTCAATCTAGGATTAGTAATCCCAATACATTGGCAACAATTCATGACAAAGAAACAATTTACTGTTTTATTTCACACATTGCCTTCATGAAACCACTGTATATCATGTTTCACATACCAATGATACAGGTACAAACTGAGCACCATTTAAATATGTTCTGGAATATTATCCTAATAGATTCTACATATAAGCTTATCAATTCTGAGGATAAATAGGTTTGTTACACATGCATTGTTTATTCTACATATGTCCTATTTTTTCTTATATTTTCCTACTTTTGTCCTACTTTAGTCCTACTTTTTGAAAATTTTCGTTCCTACTTTTTCAAAGGGGTCTGCCGGACACCCTGCAGTTGTTATGTAATGTACTCTCAAAAGTCTGCACTGAATGAAAAGAATTTTCTGATTGGTCAATAGAGTTTTTTCAGCGAATGTGTATTCACGCCCTCGGCGGCCCTGGTGGAGATCTGAAGTGTAAACAATAGACAGCTCACGCACTGCAGTCTAGGGGGGAGGAGACAAACTTGAAATTCCACATTCTATTTTCAACATTTATGTAATGATTATTAGTTTCGCATACCCCCCTATATCTCTATTTTTTACTAGTAAAAGGGATATTCTCATCAAAACACAGGGCTAGGAGAAAATCAACATTTTATAAAGGGTAGTAGATGAGAACAGTGGAGCTAGCCTCTCACTTTCACATCTTGCTCAGGCCATTCTTCTATTTCTACATAAGATTTTGAACATTTATATAAATTGTACATTCATAGTTTTTATGTCTGCATGTTCCCCTAGATCTCTACTATATTTGGTGAAAAGGAATTTTTGATCAAGCCTCAGATTTGGGAGAAAATCAGGATTTTGTACAGTGTAGTAGATCACCACAGTGTGACAAACTGACTTCACATGAAAAACCCTTACCGTAATCTCCCGCGTATAAGGCGCGTCTTATACGGGGGGTTTTAGTTCTCATTGGATCCACAAGGGGGACACCACGACCTTTCTTTTGATATCTTACATGCCCCCTTGGTCAAAATAGGACAAAATGGGGCCCAAGGTGGCCCAAGCTACCCATTGGTTTTTGAATTTTGAAAATTCATTCAGTAAAACCAAAGTTATGAATTTTTCATTTTTTTGAGAATTTTCCAAAACTCTAGGTGCGCCTTATACGCGGGCTGCGCCTTATACACGGGAGATTACAGTATATTGTATTCCACTAGGTCGGTGTATAGCAGCCTTTGATGATTCTATCATTGTATAGAAAAGACCACAACAGTCCTATAACAGAGCCTATGATGAGCCTACAGTGGTTGGTTGCGGGAACATGGCACATGGCTAGAGGACGTAGGCGAACGGGCTCCAGGGGAAAACTTTTCTATTTACCAGTTGTGATCATTGCTCATCGACCATTTTTGCACACATTCTACAGGAACATCACGGCTACACAATACCACCATAAATGAGTGCCTCCAACAATATATCGACCAGGAAAAACAGTTCAACGCCTCTACTCTGTCTCGACGAGAAGGGATTACCCAAAATGGCGGACATTCCAAAGGTAAACAAACCGGACGGGGACAAATCGATGCCGCTACTACCTCCGCTAACATATAATGCCAAACCCAAAGAAATAATAGACAAAATAAATGAAATTGACACACGACTTAACCTCCAGGCCACTATTAGCCAGCGCACTCTCGAGCTTCTTCAAGGATTAGAAAAGCGCATATACGGTGAAGAAGGTGCTGTCAAATCTAAAGTCACTCTACCGCAGCTTGAAACTCGCATTGACACTATTGACTCAGTGCTAACCGACCATAGTGACAGCATATCCAAAAACTCCAAAGATGTCAACAAAGTAA
Source organism: Acholoe squamosa (assembly GCA_949317995.1). Lineage (NCBI taxonomy): Eukaryota > Metazoa > Annelida > Polychaeta > Phyllodocida > Polynoidae > Acholoe > Acholoe squamosa. The sequence goes on along the minus strand of OX439046.1, from coordinate 77,223,112 downwards.
AATCTAGTTGTGACAGCTATGAAGAAAGCTTCCTAAAAATGGAGTCTGACCGGAAAAGGAAAATCCTTGTAATAGATGGATTAAATGAAAATTCACCTGTTACGCTAAGGGACAAACTTGACCAATTGATCCAAGACTTAGGTCTATCCTTTGACAATACCTGCGCAGAAGCCGTGTACAGACGAGGTAAGAAGCTAGATCCAACCCCACAACAGAGAAATGACCCTAATTTCAAGCCTAGAAATAGGTCAGTAATTGTTATCTTCACCGCCACTCATTACAAGTCATTAATCTTTGCTAATATTAGCAAATTGAGAAATAACCTCACCTGGAAAGGGGTCCATCTCTCTGATGACATGTCGACACAAGAAAAACAAATCCAGAAGGACCTTAGATCCATTCAGGCCCTAGCCAGGAGTAAACAGATTAACTCTAGAGTACGAGGGAATACTATTATTGTTGATGGTGTAACCTACGGCTATGGTGAGCTTAACACCCTACCACATGGATTATCTCTTGAAAATGCAAAAACAATCGTTACTCCTGATGGTGTAGCATTTCAAGGGCCCCATTCAGTCTTCTCAAATCTATATCCTTGCCAAATTCATTTCCATGGCCAGATGTTTGATTCTGTCGAGAGGGCATATTGTGCAGAAATGTGTGTTAAATCAAACCAACCCCATGTTCTTCGCAAAGTTATGTCAGCTAACACACCTATGGAGGCAATGTATGCAGCCAAGTCCTGTAAAAAATCGAATGAATGGTTCAACGAGGAAGAAAATACCATGTTCAAACTGATTGAAATTAAATTCAATAATCCCATCCTCAGGAACAAGCTAACAGCCTTAAAAGGTAAATACATGTACGAAGCCACACTGAACAAAACCTATGGATGTGGGTATCATCTAGGCCAGAAAGCGGACATAACAATAGCCAACGTGGCCAGGTCAAACTTTGCCAATAAGCTGGGAGAAACTCTGGTTGAAGTTCGTAGACTACACACAGGTGAAGACCCACTAAAAACTGCAGAGGAGGTACGACTTGAAATGGCACGTAATCAAGACCTGAATCTACCTCAAACCTGAATGGAAATCCCCTGATAGCCAAACAAACTTATGGGCTATGAACTTGTTTCTTCTATATATATCTTATAAAACTTAATATTATACCGGTACATTTAATATATTGACCCTGATAGCCAAACAGACTTATGGACTATGAACTTGTTTCCTCTACATATATCTTATGATACTTAATAATATACCGGTACATCTAATATATTGAGCTTTATCACCTAGAAATCCTATATACCTGTAAACTTTTCCCTGCCCACTATGCCCTCCAAATCTAGCTAAAGACTCAATACCTACCGGTACCATGGGTGGCATAAAGGCCTATACCCGTGTAATTGTACCTAAATTATCTACTATTACAATGTACCAACTATCTCATATTGGTTTAATTATTTATTATATTATCAATTATGTACAGAATGAGAGTGAGAGTGAGTTAAAATATCAGGATGTACTCCAAGTTCTTACATGTCTCAAGACGTAATTAAGCTGGCTGGCACCAAAGGTATTCATTTTGTTCATTTAAACGCCAGAAGTCTAAGGGCTAACTACCCTACTATATGTACGGAACTATATAATGATAAGATTGAACTTTTTTTCTTTCTCTGAGACATGGTTAAAGTGTGAAGACCCTGAAACATCATATCAATTATACCAGATATAGATTAGATAGACAAACTCTGGATGGTAAGGGTAATATTAAGACTGGTGGTGGATTATGTTTCTATATAAGACATGGTGTATCACATGACTATTGTGCATTCGAGCATTTAAATCTCTCTGAAGAACATATTGAAATCCAAAATATTCTGGTTAAAAAAAATCATATGAAACCTATAATTGTATTTAATGTATACAGACCACCTGAAGAGGGTCTAAAACAGATGTTCATTGATTCACTATTAAATACCATCGATAACATTAATAATATCAATAATTATGAAATTATTATTATGGGTGACTTTAATTTTAATATAAGGGATGACAATGATATGGTTAATCAATTGTTAAATAAAATGAAAAGTCAAGGTTTCATGCAAGAAATTAATCAATCTACTCGTAAAAATGCTATACTTGACCTGGTCTTCACAAATTTGAGAAAAAATTATATCCAGACGGGTATTTTGGAATCTTACATCTCTGATCATCTCCCTATTTACTTGGTTAGAAAGAAGTGGCATATTGCACCTGAGAAGGTAGAGATTACTGGTCGCTCATATTTGAAACTTTCTGATGATATTCTGTTTGACAAATTCGATAGCTTTGACTGGACTACATTTAATCAGACTAATAGTGTAGATATTGCTTGGGAGGAATATGAAAAATCTGTACGTTCAATCCTGGATACCTATTGTCCTGTACATAAATTTACTGTTAATAAATTAAGAGACCCATGGATTACCCCACAACTTATTGAACTTATCAGAGACAAAAATTCTAAATTAAAAGCAGCTCGGAAATCCAAAGATGTAAATGACTGGAAAATTGCTGATAAAATAAGAAATAAATCTAATAAATTGGTCAGTAAAGCACGAAGATTATTTTATAAGGAACAAACAGAGATATACAAAAATGACCATCGTAAATTTTGGAGGGTTATAAATAAATTGATCCCAGGTCATGAAAATAGAGCGGGTGATATAAATTTGGTGGATCATGAAAATCCTAATACAACCATCCCCAGAAATGATACCTCTGACTTTATCAATGAGTACTTTTCCAACATTGGACCAAAATTAGCTACTAACATGCACATACCCTGGAAAAGCTATGATCCGCCGACTGATAACTTCATAACAAATTTTCATACCAATGTTCAAGAAGTCAATAGACTGGTTCATGACATTAATCCACTCAAATCTTCAGCAATAGACCAGATATCATCAAAAATTTTAAAGAAAGTTTTCTCACATGACCCCAATAAACTTGTTAAACTCTTTAATCTATCCTTTACAACAGCCACTATACCTGCTAAGTGGAAAATTTCCCAAGTTACCCCTATCCCTAAATCTGGAAATTTGAAATTAGTAAACAATTATAGACCTATCTCTTTGATCCCCTTACCCTGTAAATTAATTGAAAAAATTGTTCACAATAGATTATATGGTTTCCTGACGGATGAAAATATTTTGACAAAATTTCAAGGTGGTTTTCGCCCAGGCTTCAGTACTGTTGACACCCTTGCTAAATTCACTGACGATATTAAGAGAGACCTTAACATAGGTAATTCCACTATTGCTGCTTTTATAGATTTGAGGAAAGCTTTTGACACTGTGGACCACTCTGTTCTTCTTATTAAACTTCATAACTATGGTATAAGATCCGACACATATCATTGGTTTAAGAACTATTTATCTGATAGAAAACAAGTTGTTAAAGCAAATGATATTGCTTCTGAAATGTATAGTGTAATATGTGGTGTTCCTCAAGGATCAATATTAGGTCCGTTGCTTTTTTTAGTATATGTCAATGATGTAATTAAATGTATAAAAAACTGTAAAATCAGGTTATATGCTGATGATACTGTGATCTATGTTTCGCATAATAATTTTGAAACTGCCAAAATGGGTCTACAGGAAGACCTAGAAATGTACAATACCTGGTGTGAACAAAATAAGCTGTCGATTAATATTGCTAAAACTAAAATAATGATTTTCTCATCTTGTACTATGAAACTCAATACTTTATCAGCCAATATTACCATGAATAATACTCTGTTACAAGTTGTACCTAGTTACAAATATCTAGGAGTCATATTGGATCCCTTACTAAACTATAGTCTACATATCAAAAACCAGGCTAAAACAATTGCCCATAAAACCTACCTACTATGTAACCTAAGGAAATATATTGATACCAAGCTATCTCTAAGAATTTTTAAAACCACTATTTTACCATATATGGACTATGCTGATATTATCTTCCATACCACATATGAAAAATATCTGGAAATGCTCCAATATGCTCAAAACCGATGCCTAAAGATTTGTCTAAATGTACCTCATCTCACCAACACTCGCTATATTCACCATATATCCAACTGTAATTTTTTATCTGATAGAAGACAAACGCATTTATTGAACTATATGTATACAAGATCTAGATGTATTGAATATATAGACCATAGACAACATCTGGCTCCTACTTGTAAGGTATTATTTCCTAATACTGTATCTTACATGAAAAGTATTGAATACTTTGGTGCCATAAGTTGGAATGCTCTCCCAATAACCCGTCGTAACACTGAAACGTTATCAATCTTTAAATCTAACAATAAAAAATTATTACGAGAACTAGTCTCAAAAATTGGGTGAGCTGCACAACTTTAAATCTATTATATTATATTGATTGATTATTAAATTCTGAGTTGTTTCCACTCTCTCTCGTCCTTTAGATCACTATAACAGGCAAACTGTATTTGCACTATACTCATATTATTATTTTGTACTATATTGGTACATTCACTTTCTATTTCTTCATGTGTGTCAATCCTATACAAATATGAGCAATCAGTTTAGGTAGGACCTGAAATATCAACCCATACACCCTACGTGGTGGGGATGAGGTCCGTCACCTTCTTTGGTCTCAGTTTGGGTTTGTTTTTTTATATATTTCCACATGTAATTTGTCACTATACCTGTAAACTGAGCAAATAAAGAGAACTTAACCTAAAAATTCTGTCACTGTATCAAATAAATGCTACAGGCCTATATAGGCCTATAACAGAATGATGAGCCTACAGTGGTCAGTATTCTGTCACTGTATAAAATAAATGCTACAGGCCTATATAGGCCTATAACAGAGTCTATGGTGAGCCTACAGTGATCAGTATTCTGTCACTGTATAAAATAAATGCTACAGGCCTATATAGGCCTATAACAGCCTATGATGAGCCTACAGTGGTCAGTATTCTGTCATTGTATAAAATAAATACTACAGGCCTATATAGACCTATAACAGAGCCTATGATGAGCCTACAGTGGTCAGTATTCTATCATTGTATAAAATAAATGCTACAGGCCTATATAGGCCTATAACAGAGCCTATGGTGAGCCTACAGTGGTCAGTATTCTGTCATTGTATAAAATAAATGCTACAGGCCTATATAGGCCTATAACAGAGTCTATGGTGAGCCTACAGTGGTCGGTATTATGTCACTGTATAAAATAAATGCTACAGGCCTATATAGGCCTATAACAGAGTCTATGGTGAGCCTAGTCTCCCACCTACGTCATCGATGATGATGCTGGTGGGAGCAGCTCATGAGGGTAGTCACCATCCATTAATACAATTGAATGGGAATGTTACCAATACAGGAACTTCAGTGCAAAGCTATTACTTTTGTAGGATAGTACAATATTGGTAGATATAGAACTTATTACAATCATAACAATTAAAAAGGATAATGAGAAATAGGTATATGACATCGGTCAGTATTCTGTCACTGTATACAATAAATGCAACAGGCCTATATAGGCCTATAAGGGAGTATGATGAGCCTACAGTGGTCAGTATTCTGTCACTGTATAAAATAAATGCAACAGGCCTATATAGGCCTATAACAGAGCCTATGATGAGCCTACAGTGGTTGGTATTCTGTCACTGTATAAAATAAATACTACAGGCCTATATAGACCTATAACAGTATGATGAGCCTACAGTGGTCGGTATTCTGTCACTGTATAAAATAAATACTACAGGCCTATATAGGCCTATAACAGTATGATGAGCCTACAGTGGTCAGTATTCTGTCACTGTATAAAATAAATGCAACAGGCCTATATAGGCCTATAACAGAGCCTATGATGAGCCTACAGTGGTTGGTATTCTGTCACTGTATAAAATAAATACTACAGGCCTATATAGACCTATAACAGTATGATGAGCCTACAGTGGTCGGTATTCTGTCACTGTATAAAATAAATACTACAGGCCTATATAGGCCTATAACAGTATGATGAGCCTACAGTGGTCAGTATTCTGTCACTGTATAAAATAAATGCTACAGGCCTATATAGACCTATAACAGAGCCTATGATGAGCCTACAGTGGTTGGTATTCTGTCACTGTATAAAATAAATACTACAGGCCTATATAGACCTATAACAGAGCCTATGATGAGCCTACAGTGGTCAGTATTCTGTCATTGTATAAAATAAATGCTACAGGCCTATATAGGCCTATAACAGAGCCTATGATGAGCCTACAGTGGTCAGTATTCTATCATTGTATAAAATAAATGCTACAGGCCTATATAGGCCTATTACAGAGCCTATGATGAGCCTACAGTGGTCAGTATTCTGTCATTGTGTAAAATAAATGCTACAGGCCTATATAGGCCTATAACAGAGCCTATGATGAGCCTACAGTGGTCAGTATTCTGTCATTGTATAAAATAAATGCTACAGGCCTATATAGGCCTATAACAGAGCCTATGATGAGCCTACAGTGGTCAGTATTCTGTCACTGTATAAAATAAAGGCTACAGGCCTATATAGACCTATAACAGCCTATGATGAGCCTACAGTGGTTGGTATTCTGTCACTGTATAAAATAGATACTACAGGCCTATATAGGCCTATAACAGTATGATGAGCCTACAGTGGTCAGTATTCTGTCACTGTATAAAATAAATGCTACAGGCCTATATATGCCTATAACAGAGCCTATGATGAGCCTACAGTGGTCAGTATTCTTTCACTGTATCAAATAAATGCTACAGGCCTATATAGGCCTATAACAGATGAGCCTTCAGTCGTCGGTATTCTGTCCTTATTGACTAATTCATTGCGTGTTTATTGTCCCATAGATAATGCACATCATTGGAGAGTCGTGTGCTGTTGCTGTTTGTACAACAAAAGCCAATTTGTCGCCCCTCGCCACCTGTTGAAATAGTACCGTTTGTTCCCCATCGACAAAACTAACAAAACCTAAAAATAAATATAAATGGGAAACAAATACCGTAAATTCTCTCGTATTAGCTGTGGCTTATACCAGAATCCAAATGAAAGTTAGGCTTATAAGATTAGGCCAAAGAAGGGGTGCGGTTTATATGAGGGTTTTGGAACAGTATTAAAACTACAATTTCCAAGCATGAGATGCACCTCAAAGCCCCTTCCAAAGTCTGGGGTGCGGCTTGTATGATGCTAGTATATGGGAGAATTTACGCTAATCATGCCGACTCATCTTTGCATTGCATTTTAAAAAGGTGCTTTCTGCATTAAATGTTGAACTTCATCCATTTTGAATATTGCACCCTGGAATGTTGCATTTTCACCATTTACCCGATACAAAACTCACTTTACATAAAATGATAGAAATCCCCGTATTGGGAACATTAAACGTTTTAGCTGAGTCGGCGGATTCTGTTATCGGCCGATAAAAATAAAAGCGCAGTTAGAGCAAACTGTTAACCCTTTAAAGACCGCAGGAGTGCATCATGTCCATTGGTTGTCATGATGCACCAATGAAGTGCTGGCGAGACTGCTCACCAGCACTTCATTGGAGCATCATGCCGACCTTACAGCGTTGATATTCCAATGCTAGCATGCAGCCTCGGCAGCACTTCATTGGTGCATCATGACGACAAATGGGCATAATGCATTCATGCAGCAGCAGTCCTTACATGGTTAAATACAATTTTCAACCGAGACAATATTTTGAGAGCGTTTCCTGCTCCCGGGATCACGTCAATAAACCGTAAACGGATATTTAGGCTCACAGCCGGAGAACTCAAATATTGATAGATTTAATTTGCGGACTTTGCGGAGTTTTTTATTCAAATCGATGGTACTGTAATCTCCCGCGTAGAAGACGCGCTGCGCGTATAAGACGCACCCCAAACTCAGCACATGCATTTTTGCGTATAAGACGCACATTTTAATGCTGAAATTTGTAAGATTAGTACATTTCTATAGAAAAATTACCCCTCGTATAAGACGCACCCCCAACTTAAGAGAAAGCTATAAGACGCCCCAGCATTTTGTTTGGCGTAGAGGACGCGTCTTATACGCAGGAGGTTACGGTAATTACGATGGTAAATGTATGCCCATGGAGTATGGTGGGAATCAGATCAATGATTGGTTTTACACAGCTCTTTACGCAGGTGCAGGTGGCAGACTGCCTTCAGACTCAAAATTCTCTAATATGATATACTGTGAATTACCTCGCATAAGCCGGACCCTCGTATAAGGCGCACCCTGACTTTAGCAGAATGCTATAAGCTGCATCTGAGGCCTAAAATTTGGTGGTTTAGTACTGTTCCATAGTGCTAAATACTCCTGTATATGCCGCACCGTGACATTGGGCTGCACCTATGAGCCTCACTGATTTAGGTTCTCCTATAAGCCTGCAGAGATGTAAGTCTTCCTGGAATTCCAGGAATTCCTAGAGTTTCCTTTCTAAGAATGTATTTTACCCATCCATTCTCTATATTTCTCTATCTTCATCTGTATTTAATTCATTAACCTTTGGTTAAGATTCCTGTAATAGGAGTATAACCCCTAGAGTACATTAAGGTATTATCAGTAGACATGTAAATTACATGTATACCCTCTGGGGAGTATTGGACACCTGGCAGAGAGTGCCTCTAATGCCTACTGGTCCACGCACTCCCTCCCACCACCGCCCCCTTGTTATTGCTGCAGCTAGGATTCCAGCTCCTGGATTTCCTGGAAATCAAGGAAACAGACAGGAAGTCATAATTTGGCCATCTCCACTCTCCAGTCAGATTGTTAGTATTGTGGTTGTAGGGATGCTATCCCAGCAAAAGGCTGTGCTTGGAGTGGAACACTTGGGCAGGCCCTTGCAGAGCTGACAAACTCCAGCCTCCCCTCATCTGTATTCTACTTCTGTCTCAGTTTAGATCAGGTCCTCCTTATTTTATGGACAGTGCAGATTGAAGAGTTTCATAGATGCTTACACACCTGCAGAAAATAACAAAACTTTACAAATATTATAACATAATTTATAGGAGGTTTCTAAGGGGGGGGTGTCTTAATTGGTTAGGGATCATAGGGGGTTTACGCGTGTCACATACTATATATTTCCTGGATTTTTTTGAGCGTCCGCTTTCATCCCTGAGCCTGGCTTATACAAGAGAATTTACGGTAAGCCGCAGCTTATATGAGAATATATGCTTATTTCACTTTAAAGGTGGTACCCAACGTCAGGGTGCGGCACATACAAGGGGTTTGCCGTAAATTCTCTCGTATAAGCAGCTCACTAAGTTTGTGGATAACATATAAGCCTCACCTACGGCTTGAGAATTGGGAATGCAGTACTGTTCTATACTGTCAAATACTATTGTATAAGCCGTACCCTGACTTTGGAACAGTCACATAAGCCCCATTTTTATTAGGGTTCTGGTATTAGCTGCGGCTTATACGCGCCAATTTACAGTAATATGTTCAGTTTAAGAAAGGAATATGGGCATGTACAAGTACATGCACTGCACATTCTCCCTCTATATGTGATAAAATTTAATGCAATTATATTAAACGTTGATTGAAAAGGGTAAAATGTCTGAAGTAACCCATTACTATAGAACAGGAGTAACCCTTCAAAAATTGGCACCCGGATGCGCCCTATATGTTTTCCTTCAAGTCATTGAGCATCTTTTACGTGGGAGATTATGGTAGTGGCCATGAGACAGATGACAGAGTCCATGTACTACTACTCCGTATTCCCCGTCATGTCAACACAGCGGGATGTAAGTACATGTCAAGTTAGTCGTTAACCCTTGACATCATAACGACGTCTCGCTGTCAACTCGCGACACGACCGTCAGTCCGCCAGTACTCTCAATACGCTAAGAGGATGGGACGAGGCACTCACATAGTAAATACTGGGTTATTTCTGTCCCTCCCTCCCCACCGTTATGTCATTTACACAGTAATTATAGGCCCTTATTATATGACAGAACAGAACAGGGGGACTGGAATTACTACTACCCTGACAGACTGACCTACTATACTCTACACCCATCTGACACTCACACAATCACACATGGTTTTAGCATCATTTTTTTTCCCTCAGGGATCTCCTCCAATTATACCACCACTCTATAACCCCGCCCCCCTAGGCAGCATGATGCACCATGATGCTTGGGTGAGTAACTCGCCAGCATTGCATTTGTGTATCACACTGAACCTCCAGGAATATAAACACTCCATCAAATCGTAAGCAATAAATAGACAAAGGTGCACGAGAATTGGTCAGCACTGAGGGTTATCACACGAGGCGAAGCCGAGTGTGATAACCCTCAGTGCTGACCAATTCAAGTGCTCCTTTGTATTTATCTCAAGTTAATTTAGTCAGATATGTTCAAAATTCGATTTATTTGGCATTAGAAATGATTTTATAATCAGTTATTTGACCGTTTTGGATGTTTTCCCAGGGAGTGTGATATGGGGAAGGGTTATCACACTGTGGGGTGTGATACAGAGTTTCTTGGTTAAGCCTATGGGGCTCTCGTATTCAACTTGAGATAAAGTGTGTTATTCGCTAGGATGACAGCAATGCATCATGATGGCACGTTTCTTCATGCTATAATTATAGGGTTATAGTGTAAGGCGTATGTGGGATAGAGGAGGGTAATTATGGCACCACACTGCCTGTAAAGGGTTATAGTGTAAGGTGTATGTGGGGTAGGGGAGGGTAATTATGGCACCACACTGCCTGTAAAGGGTTATAGTGTAAGGCGTATGTGGGGTAGGTGAGGGTAATTATGGCACCACACTGCCTGTAAAGGGTTATAGTGTAAGGTGTATGTGGGGTAGGGGAGGGTAATTATGGCACCACACTGCCTGTAAAGGGTTATAGTGTAAGGTGTATGTGGGGTAGGGGAGGGTAATTATGGCACCACACTGCCTGTAAAGGGTTATAGTGTAAGGTGTATGTGGGGTAGAGGAGGGTAATTATGGCACCACACTGCCTGTAAAGGGTTATAGTGTAGTCCTTATGTGGGGTAGAGGAGGGTAATTATGGCACCACACTGCCTGTAAAGGGTTATAGTGTAAGGTGTATGTGGGGTAGAGGAGGGTAATTATGGCACCACACTGCCTGTAAAGGGTTATAGTGTAGTCCTTATGTGGGGTAGAGGCGGGTAATTGTGGCACCGTACTGCCTGTAAAGGGTAATAGTGTAGTCCTTATGTGGGGTAGAGGAGGGTAATTATGGCACCACACTGCCTGTAAAGGGTTATAGTGTAAGGCGTATGTGGGGTATGCAGCATGATGCATCAATGCACCAATGTGCATCATACCGGCTACGATAATTTACGTAGGGAAGCAAGGTGAGGGTAGGGTAAATCAGTCCCTGAAGGGTTAAAGGCGGACAGTGTGAGCTGTAAATCAGTCCCTGAAGGGTTAAAGGCTGACAGTGTGAGTTGTAAATCAGTCCCTGAAGGGTTAAAGGCGGACAGTGTGAGTTGTAAATCAGTCCCTGAAGGGTTAAAGGCGGACAGTGTGAGTTGTAAATCAGTCCCTGAAGGGTTAAAGGCGGACAGTGTGAGTTGTCAGTCCCTGTAGGGTTAAAGGCGGACAGTGTGAGTTGTAAATCAGTCCCTGAAGGGTTAAAGGCGGACAGTGTGAGTTGTAAATCAGTCCCTGAAGGGTTAAAGGCGGACAGTGTGAGTTGTCAGTCCCTGTAGGGTTAAAGGCGGACAGTGTGAGTTGTAAATCAGTCCCTGAAGGGTTAAAGGCGGACAGTGTGAGTTGTTGTAAATCAGTCCCTGAAGGGTTAAAGGCAGACAGTGTGAGTTGTAAATCAGTCCCTGAAGGGTTAAAGGCGGACAGTGTGAGTTGTCAGTCCCTGTAGGGTTAAAGGCGGACAGTGTGAGTTGTAAATCAGTCCCTGAAGGGTTAAAGGGGGACAGTGTGAGTTGTAAATCAGTCCCTGAAGGGTTAAAGGCAGACAGTGTGAGTTGTAAATCAGTCCCTGAAGGGTTAAAGGCGGACAGTGAGAGTTGTAAATCAGTCCCTGAAGGGTTAAAGGCGGACAGTGTGAGTTGTAAATCAGTCCCTGAAGGGTTAAAGGCGGACAGTGTGAGTTGTAAGTCCCTGTAGGGTTAAAGGCGGACAGTGTGAGTTGTAAATCAGTCCCTGAAGGGTTAAAGGTGGACAGTGTGAGTTGTAAATCAGTCCCTGAAGGGTTAAAGGCGGACAGTGTGAGCTGTAAATCAGTCCCTGAAGGGTTAAAGGCGGACAGTGTGAGCTGTTGTAAATCAGTCCCTGAAGGGTTAAAGGCGGACAGTGTGAGTTGTTGTAAATCAGTCCAGGGCCTCCCCAGCCCCAGGCCATCTTTAAAAGGGGTCTATGTCTTGCTTTTCTATCCTCTCTGAGTGTGGGTGGTGTCCATATGCGCGGGCACTGGCACATATTCGTTCCTTGAATCTCCTCTTTCCTGTCCCCTCTTTCTTACATGTGTCTGGTGTCCATATGCACGGGCACAGGCATATGTATTCCTTTGTGACATGATGTCTAATGTACTTTTTCTGCCATGAATATGACCTTAGCTGTCGGCTTGGCGTTAAACAACCATTACTCACTCACTCGTAAATCAGTCCCTGAAGGTTTAAAGGCGGACAGTGTGAGTTGTAAATCAGTCCCTGAAGGGTTAAAGGGGGACAGTGTGAGTTGTAAATCAGTCCCTGAAGGGTTAAAGGGGGACAGTGTGAGTTGTAAATCAGTCCCTGAAGGGTTAAAGGTGGACAGTGTGAGTTGTAAATCAGTCCCTGAAGGGTTAAAGGCGGACAGTGTGAGTTGTTTTCATTGTGCTAAAAGAGAATAATAACATTGTGAGGGACCTGTCTCTCTCCCCACACCCTCTCCCACACCCCCTACCTCCCGGGGACTACTCCCTCTACTGCTGCTTGCACACTGGGACTAAAGCGTTTAAACCCTAGGCTGCCGCTCTTCTTTTGTGTTGATATTTTATATATAGGAAGCCACAAAAATAGAACAATTTATATAAAAGATAATGAAATTTTGAAAAAGAAGCAACACAAAATTGCACCCTCGCTCTTTTCCCCTAAATAATCACTGATAATACCGGTAGGTACAAAATGGCGCTGTTTGAGCCTCATTACCCAGTCCTTACCCAGTAGAAGGATAGTGTCCTGTGGTGTAAGTGAATAATAACAAGCTGCCCCTCTACTACTCCCCCTACCACTATCTGCTACTATACTCTATATAAAAACTACAAAACTAGACTGGTAATCAATGGGACATATCAGCTGCTGGCTGCCGCTGGTGGTTGTGAGGCAGTTTTTATGTTACCTAGATAGGAACAGGAGGGGGCACTAGGTGGCAGGCTGACTGTAAAGCCTCTATATTTTGTGTACAGAGGAGTCCCCACACACCCCATGATTGTGGTCTAACAGTGACCTTAACTTAATAGGTTACAGAGTGTAATCTGGCTCATTTGAAGGACAATGAAATAGAGGCCAAAAACAAAACATCTGTGAAAAAAATCAAGGACAGCTATTTAGTCTATTGGATGTGATTTATAAATTGGTATACCTTTCATGGTGCGTACTGAACCCAATATTCACCGTCCAATATTATTCACCTAACAGGGGTGTACCTAAGCATGACCTACAACACACATCTCATGGAGAAGTTATTTGATGCAAGCCCCTACAAGCTAATGACGATTTATTGTGAATATGTGGATCCAATATTTCATATTCAATTTTCTCAGCTTCTAGGTAACTTGAGATCGAAAGAAAAACTGATTTGAACTATGGTTTGCATAGGCAAATAGATATTCTGACATCAGAATTATTAGGTGGATGCCGCTCCTGTTCCTAACCTAGAGACCAGACCAGATGTACCTCACACTTGTCTCTGCCTTCTTTTATACATCTACTTCTACTCTATACTCTTATCTCCGAAATATATAAAGCGTGTCTTATACATGAATCTGAAGTCTCCCGTGCAGCTGAAAAAGTGTGAGGGATGAGCTATATACAACATCTACCGTAAATCCCCGGTCATAAGCCGGCCCCGGTCATAAGCCGGGGGGTGAGTTCAGGGAAATCCTATAAGCCGGTTTTGGTGTCAAATTTTTCGCATTTTCTCTTTATTCTATAGTAAAAAAAAAACAGTCATAAGCCGGGGGGGACTTTGGGAAAAATTTAGAAGCCGGTTTGGGCCCAAAATAGAAAAAAAAATTCGGCTTATGACCGGGGATTTACGGTAGTAGATTTCACTACAATTTTTAGGAAACACGCCTCTAGTGAAGGAGTGTACCCCCCACGGCTCTGCCGCTAAGTACTGGGCCTTATGTGCGGGATGTGGCTTATACACGTGAGATTACGGTAGTGTGGGTCCATAACATGAAGAACCTAAATAACCTCATCATGAGTCCATGAAGGAGAAATTCCCCTTCCACACCTAAGAGTGGTCATACCGAATTTAGTAAAAGATGACAAACTTCAGTTTTCTTGTGGCTTGCAGCAAGCCTGTGGGAAGGCATAAAGGTCTGAAATAGTTGACACAGTTGGTTTTGGAGTACTTCCTAGAGAACTATCAACCAAGTGTAAACCTACTTCCTTCCTTCAGTCTGCCAAGTGAAAGCTATATAATCCACTACCAGACGCCCACATTACTAAGCCAGACAAAAAACTCATCCACAGCAGTGCCCCACACTGAATCAATGTACCTGTATGTTTTTATATATTATGTACCTTAGGACTGAGTACCAGAAATTCCTGTTTATGAGCCGTATCTACGTATAAGCCGCAACCTCAGCTATGAATAAAGTTACATGCCGCACTTAAGGCTTGAAAATTGTCGTTCTGGTACTGTTCTATAGTGCCAAATACATGAACATGCATATAAGCCACATCCTGAGTTGAGGATAATCCTGTTTTCGTGTATAAGCCACACCCATGTATAAGCTGCACTCATGTATAAGCCACACTCATGTATAAGCCACACTCATGTATAAGCCACACTCATGTATATAAGCCACACTCATGTATATAAGCCACACTCATGTATTAGCCACACTCATGTATAAGCCGCACTCATGTATAAACCACACTCATGTATATAAGCCACACTCATGTATATAAGCCACACTCATGTATAAGCCACACTCATGTATATAAGCCACACTCATGTATAAGCCACACTCATGTATAAACCACACTCATGTATATAAGCCACACTCATGTATATAAGCCACACTCATGTATAAGCCACACTCATGTATATAAGCCACACTCATGTATATAAGCCGCACTCATGTATAAACCACACTCATGTATATAAGCCACACTCATGTATATAAGCCACACTCATGTATAAGCCACACTCATGTATATAAGCCACACTCATGTATAAGCCACACTCATGTATAAGCCACACTCATGTATATAAGCCACACTCATGTATAAGCCACACTCATGTATAAGCCACACTCATGTATAAGCCACACTCATGTATAAGCCACACTCATGTATAAGCCACACCCATGTATATAAGCCACACTCATGTATAAGCCGCACTCATGTATAAGCCACACTCATGTATAAGCCACACTCATGTATAAGCCACACTCATGTATATAAGCCGCACTCATGTATAAGCCACACTCATGTATAAGCCGCACTCATGTATAAGCCACACTCATGTATAAGCCACACTCATGTATATAAGCCACACTCATGTATATAAGCCACACTCATGTATATAAGCCACACTCATGTATAAGCCACACTCATGTATAAGCCGCACTCATGTATAAGCCACACCCATGTATATAAGCCACACTCATGTATAAGCCACACTCATGTATAAGCCACACTCATGTATTAACCACACTCATGTATATAAGCCGCACTAATGTATAAGTCACACTCATGTATATAAGCCACACTCATGTATAAGCCACACTCATGTGTATAAGCCACACTCATGTATAAGCCACACCCATGTATAAGCCACACTCATGTATTAACCACACTCATGTATATAAGCCGCACTAATGTATAAGTCACACTCATGTATATAAGCCACACTCATGTATATAAGCCACACTCATGTATAAGCCACACTCATGTATATAAGCCACACTCATGTATATAAGCCGCACTAATGTATAAGTCACACTCATGTGTATAAGCCACACTCATGTATATAAGCCACACTCATGTATTAGCCACACTCATGTATAAGCCACACCCTTGTATAAGCCACACCCATGTATAAGCCACACCCATGTATAAGCCACACCCATGTATAAGCCACACTCATGTATAAGCCACACTCATGTATAAGCCACACTCATGTATATAAGCCACACTCATGTATATAAGCCACACTCATGTATAAGCCACACTCATGTATAAGCCGCACTCATGTATAAGCCGCACTCATGTATAAGCCACACTCATGTATTAGCCACACTCATGTATAAGCCACACTCATGTATAAGCCGCACTCATGTATAAGCCGCACTCATGTATAAGCCACACTCATGTATTAGCCACACTCATGTATAAGCCACACTCATGTATATAAGCCACACCCATGTATAAGCCACACTCATGTATTAGCCACACTCATGTATAAGCCGCACTCATGTATAAGCCGCACTCATGTATAAGCCACACTCATGTATTAGCCACACTCATGTATAAGCCACACTCATGTATATAAGCCACACCCATGTATAAGCCACACTCATGTATTAGCCACACTCATGTATAAGCCACACTCATGTAAAAGCCACACTCATGTATAAGCCACACTCATGTATAAGCCACACTCATGTATAAGCCACACTCATGTATAAGCCACACTCATGTATATAAGCCACACTCATGTATAAGCCACACTCATGTATAAGCCACACTCATGTATATAAGCCACACTCATGTATATAAGCCACACTCATGTATAAGCCACACTCATGTATAAGCCACACTCATGTATATAAGCCACACTCATGTATTAGCCACACTCATGTATAAGCCACACTCATGTATATAAGCCACACCCATGTATAAGCCACACTCATGTATTAGCCACACTCATGTATAAGCCACACTCATGTATAAGCCACACTCATGTATATAAGCCACACTCATGTATATAAGCCACACTCATGTATATAAGCCGCACTCATGTATATAAGCCACACTCATGTATATAAGCCACACTCATGTATAAGCCGCACTCATGTATAAGCCACACTCATATATAAGCCACACTCATGTATATAAGCCACACTCATGTATATAAGCCGCACTCATGTATAAGCCGCACTCATGTATAAGCCACACTCATGTATTAGCTGAACCCTTACTTTGGGAGAATGCTATACGTGCAACAGAGACGTGAAATGGTTGTCCTAAATTATGTACGAGTAAAACCCCGCGTACAAGCCGCACCCTGAGTTCAGGGGAACCATGAAAGCCGCATTAAGAGTCTGAAATCAAATGGTCTATAAATTGCTGCTTATACACAGGGTTTACAGTATAAGCAGGTTTGCGTTAGAGTGGCAGTCCAATGATTGGGGTTGAAAAATAAATCCCCTCAAAAATCAATCAGGATGCTCACATAGGCCATACTTGCTTTGCTACCTACTTAATTCACTCTTAGTCCCCATAATTTAGCTTTTATTTGAAGAAACCATCAGATTTATATCCATTTTGCTACTTTTGACCCATTGATTATTCACTAAAAAATACCTACTTATAAAATAGATACCGGTACTTATAACCATATTGTACACCCTATCTTAGTTTGATCGGGCTAAGTACAGCATTTTATCGTTAACTATCCCCTAAAGATAATGTTTTTTACATTGTTTGGAACCAAATAAAGTTGAATTTGAAATATGAAGAAAATTGGACCCTGCCAGTTTAAACTTAATTCATGTCTTATAAGCGTGAATTTGCAGCACACTGTCTCCTCCAGCGTTAGTGTTGAGGACAGTCCCGGTGTCCGGGTCGTCTTTTTGTAGCTGACAGACCATCCATGACTCATGTATGATGGAAGTTATAGATGTTATGTTGTTATAGAAACATGTATAATAGATAGCGGGTAGTGCTAGCTGCACTTAGTGTAAAACGTACTGTATGGTCAGAGGTATACCGAGGGTGCGGAATGTCCAATGGGCGTACCCATTGCTGGTTACCAATGATAACAGTTATCAGATGAGTACCTACTGCCGCCCCCCCCCCCCCCGAGAGGCACCCTCTGAATAGCTAGTATTGTTTCATTGGCTGATAATTAACCACGCTAGGTTGGTATACAGCTTATAAACCGTATAATCCACCTTGGGTAACTTGTTCTCTATGAGTCTGGCCACTGAAAATAAACGACAATACATGTATGTATTGGGTCACGGTGTAAGCGGTACTAGAGCTGGTTCTGGCGACATGCACTGATAAGAACCCGTTTGTCCCTGGAAGTGGTTGTTTCCAGGGACAAGATACCCATCATGACAATGCATTATCAGTGTGATTTGCCACCTTTAGCATAACCAGCGAAATTCAAAATTTGTGGACCCACTGGGTATGGGGTCTAGGCTCCTAACCCAACCTGCAGAACTTATTTTGAGCAGGGCTTCCCTAGCCCACTTAAAAGGGTCTATTTCTCCTCTTTCCTATCCACTCAGATGTGTGTGGTGCACCTATGGGTACTGACATATTCCTCTGTGAAATTGTGTAATGTATTTCTCGCCGTGAATATGACCTTAGCCGTCAAAATGGCGTTGAACATCTATTACTCACTCAGTTATTACGAGGCACACGAGCGTCTTACTAGAGCAGCCATTAACTCCAGTAGCGAGTAGTACAGAAATAGTCCTGTACAGTAATGTATAGTGCTAAGTCAACATGGAACCTGCACATAAACAAACACACACCTGTATACTAGGCACCTACAGGCAGTGGTGTGTAGGGGCTTAGGAAAAGGGGACAGGGGGGCCTCCCCCCCCCCCAAGTCATAAAGAAGGTGGGGACTGAGTATGTCTGAGCCCCTCCAGAATTTGCCAAGAATTCATAATGAATTGAACAAGAAGCTAAAATTTTGCATCTCAAATTAGATTGATATAGTATTGGGATAGTGAATATGGGGACCTGATCCTCAAATCAGATATAGGATACATCAAAAATTACTTTTCCATACAAATTTTATATAGGTATGTATAGGCGCTATTACGCTTGAACTGACATTTCAAGGTGGTCGGGATGGGGCCCCCACTGGCCCCCTCCCAATGAAGATTTGCTTCCTACGCCTCTGGCCACGGTTAACCCTGTAAGGGCAGCATGGTGCCTCGAGGATCATGTGTTGTCAACATAGTCCAACTAGAAGTGTCGCTTTAATGTGGCACCAGCGAGTAACTTGTCAGTTAGGCCAAAAGAAATTGTTTGTTCCAGGTAACCCAAACCTTCCTAGGAAAACAGGGCAAAAGAAGTGTTGCAATTACTATAGCACAAAGTGGACACAGCAATATTACACTGGGGCCTGTAGGCACAAATATTATAGACAGTACTTTCATAGTAGCTACCGTAATCTCTCGCGTATAAGGCGCACCTCGCGTATAAGGCGCACCTAGAGTTGAAGAATATTGTCAAAAAAATCAAAAAATCATAACTTTGGTTCTACATGAATGGATTTTCAAAATTCAAAAAGCTATGTGTAGCTAGGGCCCCCACCCCCCCCTGAACCCCCCTATGTTATTTTTTGTGTTAGGGGGGAGTGTAGCATATCAAAATAAAGCTCTTGGTGTCCCCCTTGTGGATCCAGGAAGAACTAAAACCCCGCGTATAAGACGCGCCTTATACGCGGGAGATTACGGTAGATACATGTTAAAATAGAAGAAAACTCAATTTTGCCAAAATGTCAGTTACAACCTTCGTGCACTAAGGCGGCGACATCTGCACCAATTGCAGTCAATTCCTGACTTATAGAGAGATAAACAGCTCAGTGTGTACCCATATAACACAGCCATAGCTCTTAGAGCCACTCCATTCCAGTTCACTGGTATACCCGTAGGCACAATACACAGTCATAGGCACAATACCGTCCAGAGACACCACTGCCAATAATCCGTGTACAGTCAAATCAGCAACGTCAAAAATGCAGCTTTATTTATTATACCGCGGCAGTCGAAATAACACTTGGCATCAATGCCTATCTTTATCATGAAGCTCATATTAGAGCCTTGAAATCTGCTCTCAGTCCCAAACAAACCCCTCTGTAGTCTCAGCACTCAATACATGGAGTAGTACATGGTGGGCATGTACCAGGTAGGTGCTGCTTCTGGGTAGGGACTGGGGGGACAGCCATATTGTGATGGATTCCCTATGGACCATAGTACTAGTAGACTGGTACATGGTGGGCATGTTCACATATAGGTGCTGCTACTGGGTTAGGTTAGGGACTGGGGGGACACAGCCATATTGTGATGCATTCCCTATGTACCTTAGAACTTGGTGTATACAAAGGTTGTAGGTTCCTTAGTAGGGGGCACCATTACTTAATCTGGTACCTGGGGAGATAAGCACTGATAATGCACCCTAACCAGAGTGTCATACCTTCACCATTACACCCAACATATTCAATCAGAAGCCTAGTATTCTATGTTGTTTCAGCCTGTTTCAGGCTTATCTCAGGGTGCGGCTTATGCCGGGGTTGGGATTTACCCAGTAGGTTTCAGAACAGACCAGAATGTACCACTTAAATGGTATTACACATGGGATGTACCATCAGGACCTTGACCTAGCTGTGGAGGACTTTTGTTCTACCCAGTTACATTTGCCTCAATCAGCGAGATCCCACCATGTAAAGCTTGCTGTGATGGTCCAATGTCGGTGTGCAGTGATTGACCAATGTCAACATGCCGTGATCATTCTGAAAGCCATTTTGACATTTTTGGAGTAATCTGGTGGTGTACAGAAGATGTATTATCAGGACCTTGAGTCAAGAATAGTATTGCTTGAGTTAGTTGTTCAGGTACCCACAGTAAGACATTATTCTAATCAGGACCTTAAGTTAGTTGTACAGGTACCCACAGTAAGACATTATTCTAATCAGGACCTTGAGCTAGTTGTTCAGGTACCCACAGTAAGACATTATTCTAATCAGGACCTTGAGCTAGTTGTTCAGGTACCCACAGTAAGACATTATTCTAATCAGGACCGTGAGCTAGTTGTACAGGTACCCACAGTAAGACATTATTCTAATTAGGACTGTGAGCTAGTTGTACAGGTACCCACAGTGAGACATTATTCTAATCAGGACCTTGAGCTAGTTGTACAGGTACCCACAGTAAGACATTATTCTAATCAGGACCTTGAGTTAGTTGTACAGGTACCCACAGTAAGACATTATTCTAATCAGGACCGTGAGCTAGTTGTTCAGGTACCCACAGTAAGACATTATTCTAATCAGGACCGTGAGCTAGTTGTTCAGGTACCCACAGTCAGACATTATTCTAATCAGGACCTTGAGCTAGTTGTACAGGTACCCACAGTGAGACATTATTCTAATCAGGACCTTGAGCTAGTTGTACAGGTACCCACAGTCAGACATTATTCTAATCAGGACCTTAAGTTAGTTGTACAGGTACCCACAGTAAGACATTATTCTAATCAGGACCTTGAGCTAGTTGTACAGGTACCCACAGTGAGACATTATTCTAATCAGGACCTTGAGCTAGTTGTACAGGTACCCACAGTCAGACATTATTCTAATCAGGACCGTGAGTTAGTTGTACAGCTACCCACAGTAAGACATTATTCTAATTAGGACTGTGAGCTAGTTGTTCAGGTACCCACTGTCAGACATTATTCTAATCAGGACCTTGAGCTAGTTGTACAGGTACCCACAGTAAGACATTATTCTAATCAGGACCCTGAATTAGTTGTACAGGTACCCACAGTAAGACATTATTCTAATCAGGACCGTGAGCTAGTTGTTCAGGTACCCACAGTCAGACATTATTCTAATCAGGACCTTGAGCTAGTTGTTCAGGTACCCACAGTAAGACATTATTCTAATCAGGACCCTGAGTTAGTTGTTCAGGTACCCACAGTCAGACATTATTCTAATCAGGACCTTGAGCTAGTTGTTCAGGTACCCACAGTAAGACATTATTCTAATCAGGACCGTGAGCTAGTTGTTCAGGTACCCACAGTAAGACATTATTCTAATCAGGACCGTGAGCTAGTTGTTCAGGTACCCACAGTAAGACATTATTCTAATCAGGACCGTGAGCTAGTTGTTCAGGTACCCACAGTCAGACATTATTCTAATCAGGACCTTGAGTTAGTTGTTCAGGTACCCACAGTAAGACATTATTCTAATCAGGACCTTGAGCTAGTTGTTCAGGTACCCACAGTAAGACATTATTCTAATCAGGACCGTGAGCTAGTTGTTCAGGTACCCACAGTCAGACATTATTCTAATTAGGACTGTGAGCTAGTTGTACAGCTACCCACAGTAAGACATTATTCTAATTAGGACCGTGAGCTAGTTGTTCAGGTACCCACAGTAAGACATTATTCTAATCAGGACCTTGAGCTAGTTGTTCAGGTACCCACAGTAAGACATTATTCTAATCAGGACCGTGAGCTAGTTGTTCAGGTACCCACAGTCAGACATTATTCTAATTAGGACTGTGAGCTAGTTGTACAGCTACCCACAGTAAGACATTATTCTAATCAGGACCGTGAGCTAGTTGTACAGGTACCCACAGTAAGACATTATTCTAATCAGGACCGTGAGCTAGTTGTACAGCTACCCACAGTAAGACATTATTCTAATCAGGACCGTGAGCTAGTTGTACAGGTACCCACAGTGAGACATTATTCTAATCAGGACCTTGAGCTAGTTGTTCAGGTACCCACAGTCAGACATTATTCTAATTAGGACCTTGAATTAGTTGTACAGGTACCCACAGTAAGACATTATTCTAATTAGGACCTTGAATTAGTTGTACAGGTACCCACAGTAAGACATTATTCTAATTAGGACCGTGAGCTAGTTGTTCAGGTACCCACAGTGAGACATTATTCTAATCAGGACCTTGAGTTAGTTGTACAGCTACCCACAGTAAGACATTATTCTAATTAGGACCTTGAGCTAGTTGTTCAGGTACCCACAGTCAGACATTATTCTAATCAGGACCTTGAGCTAGTTGTTCAGGTACCCACAGTCAGACATTATTCTAATTAGGACCTTGAATTAGTTGTACAGGTACCCACAGTAAGACATTATTCTAATTAGGACCTTGAATTAGTTGTACAGGTACCCACAGTAAGACATTATTCTAATCAGGACCGTGAGCTAGTTGTACAGGTACCCACAGTGAGACATTCTAATCAGGACCTTGAGCTAGTTGTTCAGGTACCCACAGTGAGACATTATTCTAATCAGGACCTTGAGTTAGTTGTTCAGGTACCCACAGTAAGACATTATTCTAATCAGGACCTTGAGTTAGTTGTTCAGGTACCCACAGTAAGACATTATTCTACTAAGTTCCATGGCCCCATCAGAGATATCCCACCACATAAAGGCTGCCGATGTCGACATGCAGTGATCGTACAAAGCCCACTTTGCTTGTGTCTGTCCAATGTCTTATTTCCCCATAGCTCGGTCAGGTTTGAAGAACCACAAGTACACACAGGACCCAACGACGTATTGATCATGTCGTCTCCACTCTTGGTATGACTATTGATTGGCAGTCCATATAATATAGTCGCCCCTCGCCGACTCACGGCTGCAGAAACAAATACTCCCAGAATGCACTGCTACCACCACTCCCCATGGAATCCCTGTCTACAGTGTAAAAGAAATGGCATCGAAATGACGGCAGAATCCTCGTCCATCGTTATTATGGGGGACTGTCAGTATAACAATTCAGCTATTAATAGTTATACATAAGTGTTGTCTAATTGTATTCTTTGTTTTTGGATGAAATTGTGTTGTTGAAATCTTTTTAATAGGAAGGCAAAGTTGAAGTTTGATTTTTTTCCCCATTGACTTCCATAGTAAAATTATCTCCAAAACTATTGAAGCTTTTATACTGTAAGTTTGTTTGGCAGTTGGAAGTTGATAAAGAAGTAAAAACCGAGAATATGAGCAAAATCGTATGGTTAGAACATAGCCTTTTTGCCAGTTGTAGTATGAATATCTCTAAAAGATTCTAAGGCAGGCAGTGGTCACAGTGGAGACATTGCAATTAGGACTGTACAGCCAATCACAGCCAGTATTGATTGGTCTAGACATACCCGACCGTCACTATTGGTCATTATGAGTTGTCAACAGTGACAAAGACATTGCATCAGATGTAGGATTTGTAATTATAGGCCTAGTGATAGACTATTGGATAGAGAGTTTGATGTCAATAGTGGACATTGCATCAGATTTAACTATTTCTAACTACGGTCCCCCATACAAGTACTACTTTGTTACATATTACTTTACTCTATCTTGTAATTGCTGTCTGGTTTTCACAGGGATTCCTTGTACATTTGTATACCACCATACTGCCACCTGGGGCTTCTTGTAAAAACTTCAGTTTAAGAGGATCCGCGGTAGATTCAACAGTTATATTGTACAGTGTACCCCATCAGATGCTATAGATGGGTCAGGTCACCAGAAAGCAGTAGATTTTGTGTTTTTGGGTCATTTTGGACTTTTATGGCTCTGGAGAAAGAAGTTGTGAACCAATCTTGTCTTACAAAGACTCATTTGATAGAGAACACTTAGGGCTATCAGAAAAATGTAAATTTGTGGTCATCCATCAAAAACTTTAGGACTTATAGCCTGCCGAAGTGAAAACCAAATTTGTTCTTTTTTATACTTTTTGTAATTTTTACAAGTGTCCTGTATTGAATAAAGAACACTATAGAGTATCCCAAAGTTATTTTTTGTATTGTATATGATCATAGGTATCATTTCCATGAGGTTTGGACATGTTACTAAGTGAGAATTTTTCATGATGTGTCTTTCAAAATGGAAATCTGTAATTTGTAACGTCCGGTACCTAAATCTAAATTGGTTATTAAACATGGAAAACATAAAGCTTCAAAATCTTTGTTATTACCCATATGAAGAAATTGTGTGTCTATCAGCATTTGTCTCCATATGAGAGCAGCTTATGTGAAATAATTCTGATAAAAGTACCGGACGTTACGTAACGTCCGGTACTTTTATCATCATGTAGGAGGCAGTCTGCTGTACATGCATAACTCAAATTTTGTTCCATTCTGTAATTGAAGTCAATATTGGACATATTGGCCTTGTTCGTTATGCATAATGGGACATTCTTATATTACTGAGAGCAACTTCAATTACCTCCATATTTCATTATTTTGGTACTGGACGTTACATGACACAAAACAAGCAATAAAAATGGAACCGGATGGCCTAGATCGGTAGTTTTTGGTTTTCTGAGCTGAGGAGATGTACCATGACAATTTTGTTACGGTTATATAAAGTAATTAGAAAATTAGTTTTTCAGGGCCTTCAAGGGCATAATCTTACGCTTTCTGACGACCTGATCTATACACAGTTAGGTTACGTTCACTGACAATTTGCTCAGTGCACTGTGAAGAACCAATATCATAAGAACACGCAGCAAAACAGGCGCATTCCTCTGACATGTAAGGTACACCCTGAGTTCATGTCAAACCTACAAGACACACATGGGGCTAGATTTAAATGCTATTCCATATGATAAATGATGATGAACTTTTAAAGTGGGCTCAAGACCGACCGGCCTTGTATGTTGGGAACGGGGGCGGAGATGCAATAAATCCCACCAGGTACATTTAATAGGCAGTTCCAATAGAGACTTGAACTCACAACATTCAGATTTAGGGGCAGGCTCCCTGCTAACTGGGTCATGCAGATATAAGTGCTGGGAAGCCTATTAATGAAGTTATCAATGGTCCATGATTATAGTGAAGGAAAGGTTGAAACACTTTTAGTTTACTCTGCAGAGCACAGAAGGATTTCTTACTCTACTCTCAAGGCTCATTTGCAGCCTAGTATGGTAACTCATTAAAGGTAGTGACTTGAGTTGAATCAATTCAATTTGACTTGACAGCTCGTGTTGAATAAATGCTCGTTAAGAGTAGTGAAGCGTGGGGGGAGTATAGTGCGATACCCGGGGGATGAGGCGCTTCACACAGCGCGGTAATTATTTACAGCTGCTCACTGAGCCGTAGTGATGAGAAGATGGGGATCAACTATAAGGGGTTAACTCTGTAAGGACAACAGGCAGCTTTGATGTCCCCCCGGGGGAGGCACTGATTCTTTGAAGTTAGTTACCAACTGCCACCCTACCGCTCATGTCATCCGTGACGGGTGAGGTCTGTAGGTTTTCATATGAGAGAATTTAAAGATACCATAGCGTCGTGTTCAAGTGCCCCTGCGGTCTTTATTTTGGTGGCCTCATTTCCCCGGCGCTTACACAAGACAGGCGCTTATTCAAACTCGCGTTTTAGTGCTTAAGAGATATTTCAACACTCCTCTACCCCCGGTGCTTATACAAGACAGGCGTTTAAACGAATACCGGCGCTCAAACACGACGGTACGGTAGTGAGAAAACAAAAATTAAAAATAATACTAGTGAATCAATTTCTACTACACACACAGTAGAGAGAGGGAGAGGGATGGCGGTGTAGGGCATTGGAAGGGGAGCTCAGGGACTGCCGCCAGTCTAGGTGAGGTTTGACCGCCCTATGTTTTGTTAACAAGCTGAACAGGAAGTGCCTACATTCCCAACCACCCTGCTATATAGGGTTCACTTTGTCTGAAATACAATATATAATGGAAAATTGGGAAAATGCCTTAGCTTTTTAAACCTTAGTGCCACAGCAGCTTTCTGTAGTGGTACACTCAGGTGTCAGCTTTATATTCTTAATGAATTAAGCCCCTAGCTTTTGCTGATACTTTTAGCTGACCGACCTCCTTTGCCTTACTGCCAGCCCTCCGCTCCCGAGGGCCCGGCCGCAGTTGTTATCCAAAACCCACCTCAGTAACCGGCCAACCATGTCAGTCAAAAATTGTCAGCAGGATGGTTTTAGCGAGGGCCTTTTTTTGGCAGCGGTTGTAGCATTGTGTGTCTTAAAGCTGGATTGATATGGAGTGTTGAGACATCATGTTTTCGTCTTAGTGCAAGAAGGTTGTAACTGTTTGTTTTTTTCAAGATTTGCAGGAGAGGCAAAAGTAGAAGTGATCCACTTACTATAACTATACTATAGCACCAATAGGCCTGTAGGCACACATATCATAGACAGAGCTTCCATACCTTCACAGTGGATAGATAAAGGACAATAGATGTTAAATTGAAGAAAAGGCAATTTTGCAAAAATGTCAGTGACAAGCTTCTTGAACTAAGGCGATGATGTTCTCCTTATAAGGTTTGTGTCTCAGTAACGAGTCAGTGGATATAAAGTCAGCCTACCCTCACACACTGTATGTGGCTGAAGCTGCTCCTACTCTTTTAACCATTTCAAGGTCGCTGATGCAGGAGTGTATCATGTCCAATTGTCGTCATGATGCACCAATGAAGTGCTGGTGAGACTGCTCACCAAAGCTTCATTGCTGCATCATGCCGACCCTCCGGGACTTTATCAACCCTGTAGGGTCAGCATGATGCAATAATGTAGCCCAGGCCACTTACTCCCCAGGGTTACATTCATGCATCATGGCGACCAATGGACATGATGCATTCATGCATCATGGCGACCAATGGACATGATGCATTCATGCATCATGGCGACCAATGAGCATGATGCATTCATGCATCAACAGCCCTTAGAGTGTTCAGGTTTTCCTGTTTTTTTCACCCAAGGACTTGTTAGAATGTACCACAGTTCAGATAGAATAGTTGACAAAGGCAGAGTGTGAGCCCCAGGTGTGAGCCCCAGGTGTGAGCCCCAGGTGTGAGCCCCAGGTGTGTATCTATATATAAGACACATGTGAGTCCCTAATGAAGGACTGCTGACATGTTCAGCTACTTCCTTAATGAGTATAAACAACAATCTCACTCACTCATAGCAGCAAAATACCAAATGCTGTAAAGGCCCCTCTACAAGCTGTGGCTTAACGCGATCCAACACTTAATGCTTCTTATAGAATCAGCTCAAACCGCTGACTTGGATTACAGACCTTTTCACTCACGAATTTAGGTGACCAGACAGAAAAAAAAATTCAAATTTGAGAGCAGATTTATCCAGCAGCTATAGTCAACAAGAAAAATGTGGCAAGGACCACGGATAGGAGTTGCGCTCATAGATCATGGCAACATCACTAGCCACTGCAGGTGACGTCACTGAGGCAGCATGACGTCACCGATGACGTCATAGGTGACAGGGAGAAAACCGAAAACATTATGGGGTTGCTACGGTCGCTACGCTCCCGGCCGCTGACGCGGCTTGCAACTCCAAAAAAAGAAAACTCTCCACCCCCTCCCCCCATATCTATAGTGCCTTTTTCGGTCTTTAACAAGACAGGCCCTTGGTCATCAGCAATTACTCAAAACTTGGTGATTGTACGCGACAATGCTATATATCTTATCCAATAAACATTTTCATTACCAAACAGTTTTAACCCTTTAAGAGCCGCTGATGCATTAATGCATCATGGCCATTGGTCGTCATGATGCACCAATGAAACGCTGGCAAGACTGATTGCCAGCACTTCACTGGTGCATCATGCCGACCCTCTGGGAGTTTGTGTATCAACCCCGGAGGGTCAGCATGAGGCTCCAATGAAGTGCTGGCGAGCAGTCTCGCCAGCACTTCATTGGTGCATCACCAATGTTCATGATGCACTCCTGCATTGATGACCTTTAAAGAGTTAAAGAAGGTAGTTTCACTGAGAAGTAATTTGTCTCACGGACAATAAAACCTTCAATATGAATGCACAAGCTGTTGACGTATCACTAAATTTACGAGTGCGATATGCCAGTTCTCTTACCCAATCACATCCTTAATCCCTCAAGTTCCCTCATAATGCAATGACTTATAAGTATGTAAAGTGAGTTATTGTCCATAAAACAACCAATATGTTGTATATGATGGAACCTGCTGCCCCTTATGTAGAAGGGTGAGGTGATAAACTCAACTGTGTGCATCTTTTCAGTACCCTAGTGCAGCCAAGTGAGTGAGTAGTACCGTAAACTCCTGCGTAGAAGACGCAATGTACGTATAAGACGCACCCCAAACCCAGCACATGCATTTTCGCGTATAAGACGCACATTTTAAGGCTGAAATTTGTAAGATTAGTACATTTCTATAGTAAAATTACCCCTCGTATAAGTAGATCCTATAAGACGCACCAGGCATTTATTTGGCGTAGAGGACGCGTCTTATACGTGGGAGTTTACGGTATATGCAGAGGTGAATTAACCCTTGAAGGGCCTCTAATGTATCATCATGCCCATTAGTCTTCATGATGCATGAATGCAGCCCTGGTAACTCACATTCATACATCATGCCGACCCTTTGGGGTTGATACACTCCCGGTGGGTCGGCATGATGTAGCAATGAAGTGCTGGTGAGTCAGCACTTCATTGGTGCATCATGCCGACCCACCGGGAATGATGCACTCCTGCATCAGTGGCCCTTAAAGGATTAACACGAGGCCCAGACTTGATGAAGTGTACACACCTGACACCTATTAATGTTTATAGATATACCAGGTTTTTATAAGATAGATAAATCAGTGTTAAGTTGGCATGTCTCATATAACAGTATGAAATAGTTTCTCATTATTCACCGTCTACACAACATTCTAAACCAAGTGTTAAATATCTAATGATTATATGAAATATTTCTGGTACAAAACAAAGGAAACCCATGTTCTGTATTTCTCCTATTCTAGTAATAAATCAGGTGTGTCTGATTTCCTATAGAGGGAGCTTGTGTGCTGTGGATGAATAGCCAGTACTAAACACCACTCAAGGCTTATCAGATTAGCCAACAGGTGGCACTGTGGTAAGCAGGAATGTCAAGGGCCATCCAGTGACATGTATTGTGTTGTGATTAGACACTTGATTTTTAGGCACTTTGTTCAAGCAGTGATTGGAACAATATACAGTCAGGTCTCGATATATCGGTCTTCAATAAGTCGGTTGATTCACTTACCAGCCACCTATCAGTCCTTACAGATTCGATTACAGCCATTGAACTCTATAGTAATTATGATTCATAGAACCAGCTGATTCAGTGTCCAGTTTAATTTTATCCCAAACCAAGGTGGCCGGTTTATAGAGACATAGCTGTATGCATAGCATAATAAATGGTCATTTACAAACTATGTTTCCACAAATTTTCAAAACTGTCTTTTTAGCGGATATACCAACTTTAATTTGTATGGAGACAGGAGCTGGCATACCATGCTTCTATTAAACAGTCCTTTTAAGGACAATGTAATACCCCATGGATTCATGGTAACCCTAACTTGTGTATAAGGTGCACCATGAGATATTACCGTACATATGAGGTGCACATGGAGCCAAACTTTGCTCAGTTTCGTTCTCCTCCGTAGTGTGAAATCCTTGCCTATAGGAAGCACCCTGGCAGGCAAATACTACAAGGCATACCAATTCTTGAACCAAATTTTATATATGGCGTACCTTCTTTGTGAGATACGACGTAAATCATCGGTAATACATGGCGTGGTGTATTAGCTACAGTCACCTTGTAGGGTTGGCTTGGTCTATATATAGTCTATATTAATTCCCATATGTCTAACATGGAGCCCATTGCTGCCCCCTATAATCTCATTAATCCACACACCAGTGGCACCCCCTGGTGGCTGCCCTGTGTACCACCCACTGGTGGCTGAATGGTGAACTAGACGTCAAGTTCAGCCTCGGTTTGATCTCTGTTTTCACCACACAGACCTGCCAAATCCTGCCGTCTGATCACTCCCCAAGCACAACCACCCCTAAGATTTGCTTGAAGAGCAGCCATTTGATCTCCGCTGGCCTCATTGTGAGATATTAGTCACGGCTGGCTACGTCCCACCTCACAGTGCTTGTCAGACAAGATGGCCGCCTGCCGCTGGGGGATGGGGGGACTGGTTACTGGCAGTGTGTGGACTGGGGACCAGCAGCAGACAAGACGGCTGCCTGCTGCTGGGTGGGGCTGGTTACTGGCAAGATGTGGTATGATGTGTAAATCTGTATGGAGGTTACTGTGGGGACCAGCAGCAGACAAGATGGCTGCCTGCCGCTGGGTGGAGCTGGTTACTGGTGTGTTGTGGTATGATGTGTAAATCTGTATGGAGGTTACTCGGGAGACCAGCGGCAGACAAGATGGCTGCCTGCCGCTGGGTGGCACTGGTTACTGGTGTGTTGTGGTATGACGTGTAAATCTGTATGGAGGTTACTCGGGAGACCAGCGGCAGACAAGATGGCTGCCTGCCGCTGGGTGGGGCTGGTTACTGGTGTGTTGTGGTATGATGTGTAAATCTGTATGGAGGTTACTGGGGACCAGCGGCAGACAAGATGGCTGCCTGCCGCTGGGTGGGGCTGGTTACTGGTGTGTTGTAGTGTGATGTGTAAATCTGTATGGAGGTTACTTGGGAGACCAGCGGCAGACAAGATGGCTGCCTGCCGCTGTGTGGGGCTGGTTACTGGTGTGTTGTGGTATGATGTGTAAATCTGTATGGAGGTTACTGTAGGGACCAGCAGCAGACAAGATGGCTGCCTGCTGCTGTGTGGCACTGGTTACTGGTGTATTGTGGTATGATGTGTAAATCTGTATGGAGGTTACTGGTGACCAGCAGCAGACAAGATGGCTGCCTGCCGCTGGTTGGCACTGGTTACTGGTGTGTTGGAGTATGATGTGTAAATCTGTATGGAGGTTACTGGGGACCAGCGGCAGACAAGATGGCTGCCTGCCGCTGTGTGACACTGGTTACTGGTGTGTTGTGGTATGATGTGTAAATCTGTATGGAGGTTACTGTAGGGACCAGCAGCAGACAAGATGGCTGCCTGCCGCTGTGTGACACTGGTTACTGGTGTGTTGTGGTATGATGTGTAAATCTGTATGGAGGTTACTGTAGGGACCAGCAGCAGACAAGATGGCTGCCTGCCGCTGTGTGACACTGGTTACTGGTGTGTTGTAGTGTGATGTGTAAATCTGTATGGAGGTTACTGTAGGGACCAGTAGCAGACAAGATGGCTGCCTGTCGCTGTGTGACACTGGTTACTGGTGTGTTGTGGTATAATGTGTAAATCTGTATGGAGGTTACTGTAGGGACCAGCAGCAGACAAGATGGCTGCCTGCCGCTGGTTGGCACTGGTTACTGGTGTGTTGTGGTATGATGTGTAAATCTGTATGGAGGTTAAGGTGACCAGCAGCAGACAAGATGGCCGCCTGCCGCTGTGTGACACTGGTTACTGGTGTGTTGTGGTATGATGTGTAAATATGTATGGAGGTTACTGTAGGGACCAGTAGCAGACAAGATGGCTGCCTGCTGCTGTGTGGCACTGGTTACTGGCAAGATGTGGTATGATGTGTAAATCTGTATGGAGGTTACTGGGGACCAGCAGCAGACAAGATGGCTGCCTGCTGCTGGGTGGGGCTGGTTACTGGTGTGTTATGGTATAATGTGTAAATCTGTATGGAGGTTACTGTAGGGACCAGCAGCAGACAAGATGGCTGCCTGCCGCTGTGTGGCACTGGTTACTGGTGTGTTGTGGTATGATGTGTAAATCTGTATGGAGGTTACTGTAGGGACCAGCAGCAGACAAGATGGCTGCCTGCCGCTGTGTGGCACTGGTTACTGGTGTGTTGTAGTATGATGTGTAAATCTGTATGGAGGTTACTGTAGGGACCAGCAGCAGACAAGATGGCTGCCTGCTGCTTGGTGGGGCCGTGGTATGATGTGTAAATCTGTACCCTAACCCTAACACTAAACCTAACCCTAACACTAACCCTCAACCTAACCCTGGTGACCAGCGGTATGAGGAGGAGGAGGTTACCATGGTGATGGCTGGTCATGGCAGAGTTCTGATTTACCTGTGTTACACCCTGTAGGTGCCAAACAGTGAAGGTTATCAAAGGAGATGGGGGTCACAGTGTTGGTGTATGTCAGAAATGAAGTCGGCTCGTCGGCCTTTGCTAACATAGAATCATAATGGACAACTTATTAGGGTCTTTAAACATGTGCCACAATATCCTGCTTTTTGCATCATCTTAACTTTCTAATGGTGAAAGTTGTTTTCAAATCCTCCAATTGTGTAAAATTTATCTTATATTGTCCAAACATTTTCCAATTTCTACCATGTTTTTCTATAGTATAAAGCCAGTTACGATGGAGTTTATACTGGCAGCCCAGGACAAAATATGGCAAAAAAGATGTACAGAAACACTACAAAGTATTTCAGTAGCACCCAGACTATAGCTGCTTCCATTCCCAGGCCTCAAGGACCTCTACCCTCACTCTCCTAACACAATATGTGTCAACTCCTGCTGTGTTTACTGCTAGGGTTTATACTGCACCATCTGCTTGGAGAGTGTGTATCCTGGTGACCGTTGACCACATGGTATCATTTAATAGCCCGGATGTCAGTTTTTACTTCAGTCTCAGACTTAGACCAGGCAATGTACTGTGTTAGTCTGTGTAACTACTCAGGCACTCATTGATTTCAACCAATATCTACCCCTGCTGTTTATTCAAGACCAGTGCTTATTTAAGACTTAGATTTCATATAGTGCATTTTGATATTTCAATACCCCTGTACCTGCAGCGCTTACTCAACTCCGGCGCTTATTCCCGACACTTATACAGTCCTATACAGTAAATGGGTGACTAAGTCTTGACGGTAGCTGCCTTATTTCTGTATTTATTTTCAGAGATGCCCTTCTTCCTCCATTGGCAGGATCTCCTGCTTTTTGCCATACATCTCTGTAGTAAATCATAAAGCATACATCATAATCCATGTGGGTGGGTGTTTCTGCGTCTGTAGAACTGCCGTAAATCCTTGCGTATAAGAATTACTCACCCTTATAAGCGAGGATTTACTGTAAAACTTTGGTCATAAGCCGACCCATGTCATAAGCCAGGGGGTAGGCTTTGAGAAAATGTTACAATCCAATTTTAGGGCAAAATAGGGCAGTTTTCTCTATATTCTTTAGTAATAAATAGACAAAGGTTCACAAGTGTGGGGTATGACTGAGGGTTATCTCATGAAGCGAAGTCGAGTGAGATATTAAACGCTCAGTCATACCTGACACAAGTGAACCTTTGTGTTTATTTCATGTTATCTGAGTCTGAAATGTTCAAAACTCCTTTAAAACAATATTTATATTAAAAAAGGTGAATGTTATTGTGTATTAAGGCCATTTGGGTTCCTGTTAGTGGCCATGCGATACGGGGCAGGGTTATCTCACGGGGTGTGAGATACGGAGCTCCTGTGTTAAACCTATGGGGCATTCGTATTTCACTGTTTAAAACATGAAATAAACCCCCGATCTTAAGCCGGGGGTATAGTTTCTCAAAAAATTGGAAGCTGATTTTGATCAAAAATAGCAAAAAAAAAGATCGCCTTATGACCGAGGTTTTACCATACTACAAGAGTGGAGGATTTACAGTGTATCAGCAGAGTTTGGGAAGGTATCCAGTCTAGGCCTGTGATTGGAGGCTGTATTAGTACCTGCAGTGGCCAGTGATGGCGCCAGTGGGCTGTTTGCTGGTTGCTAAGTGTTGGCACACAGGTAGCACTGAGTACTGTAGGAGTTGTCATCAATGTGCCAGGAGCTATAAATCATCCTTACTGCTTGGCACTGCTCTATGTGGTATAAGGACCACCAAACTGTACATTGCCTTTACTTTTTCTACACATGACTTGTTTATATGGACAATGATTTGTAATATGTATTATAAATGTGGACTGGTGGAGGTCTGACAGGGGGAGGGGGTATGTAGTAATTGGTTTCAGGAGGTATAAATCATCCTTATTGTTTGGCACTGCTCTATGTAATGCACATTGCCTCTACTTTGCCTATACATGATTTCTTAGGGAGTGGTCATTATTTATCATTTATAAAAAGTGGAAGGAAGGTAGTGGGTTTGAGAGGGGTGCAAAAGCTTTTGACCTCTCCTGAGGGGGTAAAGCTTTTGACCCCTATTTTTAGCCCAAAAGCCTACGCGCTGCTAAAGATCAAAGAGGGGCAAGAAAATTCTCCATGCCTCTTTTGTGTGGAGGGGGCACATAGAATTTCGAACACTTCTGAGGGAGAGGGACGTAAAAGATTTCCGTGTGTTGGGTGAAAACCCTCCAATCCCACTGTTGATAAAAATAACCACTCCCTAATATGGACTGAGAGTAGGGTCTATAACTGTAGACTGGTGGAGGTTTGGCAGGGGATGTACCAGAGTGATTGGTTAGTCTTTACTTTGTAACTCTACATGCCAGCAGCAGAACTCAGGATAACTTTGCGAGGCCAACATCAGGCTTAATTTCAATGTCGATGTCAATCGCTATTTTGGACAATTGTAACCTCGTGAGTAATTTACAAATATCTTACAGACCAAACAGGATCGTTACACTCCTGACGTGACATGAGACACTCCTGACGTGACATGAGACACTCCTGACAAGTCATGAGACACTCCTGACATGTCATGATGCACTCCTGACGTGTCATGATGCACTCCTGACATGTCATGATGCACTCCTGACGTGTCATGATACACTCCTAACAAGTCATGAGACACTCCTGACATGTCATGATGCACTCCTGACATGTCATGATGCACTCCTGACGTGTCATGATACACTCCTAACAAGTCATGATGCACTCCTGACATGTCATGATGCACTCCTGACGTGACATGAGACACTCCTGACATGACATGATGCACTCTTGACGTGTCATGATGCACTCCTGACGTGTCATGATGCACTCCTGACGTGTCATGATGCACTCCTGACATGTCATGATGCACTGCTGACGTGACATGAGACACTCCTGACATGTCATGATACACTCCTGACATGTCATGATGCACTCCTGACATGTCATGATGCACTCCTGACATGTCATGATGCACTCCTGACGTGTCATGATGCACTCCTGACATGTCATGATGCACTCCTGACAAGTCATGAGACACTCCTGACATGTCATGATGCACTCCTGACGTGTCATGATACACTCCTGACGTGTCATGATGCACTCCTTACATGTCATGATGCACTCCTGATGTGTCATGATGCACTCCTGACATGTCATGATGCACTCCTGACATGTCATGATGCACTCCTTACATGTCATGATGCACTCCTGACGTGTCATGATACACTCCTGACATGTCATGATGCACTCCTGACGTGACATGATGCACTCCTGACATGTCATGATGCACTCCTGACGTGTCATGATGCACTCTTGACGTGTCATGATGCACTCCTGACATGTCATGATGCACTCCTGACAAGTCATGATGCACTCCTCAGGTGTCATGATGCTCTCCTGACATGTCATGATGCACTCCTCAGGTGTCATGATGCACTCCTGACATGTCATGATGCACTCCTGACATGACATGAGACACTCCTGACGTGACATGATGCACTCCTGACAAGTCATGATGCACTCCTGACAAGTCATGATGCACTCCTGACATGTCATGAGACACTCCTAACAAGTCATGAGACACTCCTGACATGTCATGAGACACTCCTGACATGTCATGATGCACTCCTGACGTGACATGAGACACTCCTGACATGTCATGAGACACTCCTGACATGTCATGATGCACTCCTGACGTGACATGAGACACTCCTGATGTGACATGAGACACTCCTGACATGTCATGATGCACTTCAGACGTGACATGAGACACTCCTGACGTGACATGAGACACTCCTGACGTGTCATGATGCACTCCTGACATGTCATGATGCACTCCTGACATGTCATGATGCACTCCTGACATGTCATGATGCACTCCTGACATGACATGAGACACTCCTGAAAAGTCATGAGACACTCCTGACATGACATGAGACACTCCTGACATGTCATGAGACACTCCTGACATGACATGAGACACTCCTGACGTGTCATGATGCACTTCTGACAAGTCATGATGCACTCCTGACGTGACGTGAGACACTCCTGACGTGTCATGGTGCACTCCTGACGTGTCATGATGCACTCCTGTCATGTCATGATACACTCCTGACAAGTCCTGAGACACTCCTGACATGTCATGATGCACTCCTGACATGTCATGATACACTCCTGACGTGTCATGATACACTCCTGACAAGTCATGATACACTCCTGACATGTCATGATGCACTCCTGACATGTCATGATGCACTCCTGACATGACATGAGACACTCCTGACGTGTCATGATGCACTCCTTACATGTCATGATGCACTCCTGACATGTCATGATGCACTCCTGACATGACATGAGACACTTCTGACATGTCATGATGCACTCCTGACATGTCATGATGCACTCCTGACGTGTCATGATGCACTCCTGACGTGTCATGATGCACTCCTGACGTGTCATGATGCACTCCTGACATGTCATGATGCACTCCTTACATGTCATGAGACACTCCTGATATGACATGAGACACTCCTGACGTGACATGAGACACTCCTGACGTGACATGATGCACTCCTGACGTGTCATGATACACTCCTGACAAGTCATGATGCACTCCTGACGTGTCATGATACACTCCTGACGTGACATGATACACTCCTGACAAGTCATGATGCACTCCTGACATGACATGATACACTCCTGACATGACATGATACACTCCTGACGTGTCATGATACACTCCTGACAAGTCATGATGCACTCCTGACATGACATGATACACTCCTGACATGACATGATGCACTCCTGACATGTCATGATACACTCCTGACGTGACGTGAGACACTCCTGACGTGACATGATGCACTCCTGACGTGGCATGAGACACTCCTGACATGTCATGATGCACTCCTGACGTGTCATGATGCACTCCTGACATGTCATGATGCACTCCTGACGTGACGTGAGACACTCCTGACAAGTCATGATACAGCTACAGCAATTACGCACCAGTGCTTCATTGGTGTATCATAGCAAATATGAGGTTATAGTCTAGTATGTAAATCTGAGGCCCCCTGTGCCTTACAGTGGCAGCCCAAAGTCTGGATGCAACTTATATGTGGGGCACATTTACCAAAGGACAGTACAGTGTAAAAAACCTATATTTAAGCCGCACCCTGACTTTTGGCCATTGCTATAAGCCCAATTCTTGTTTGTGTTCTGGTACTAGCCATCGCTTATACGAGAGAATTTACTGTACTACACCTTCAAAATTCAGGTCAGGGTGCGCCTAATATGTGAGTTGCTCCTTATACAGGAGGGATTAGGTTGGGGTCTAGATGGGGGTCCCCATGTCACATGTCGATTTTAAGGAAAGGCCATGTCACATGTCACTAACTCACTCCTTCCCCATGTCCTTGTCACTAAGCTCCATGTCACATGTCGATTTTAAGGAGAGCGCATGTCACCATGTCGAGTCTAGGGGTCTAGATCCATTAGGGTAGTTTAATAATTGCACTACTTCACTTTGTAATACCATGTAATTGTCTTCTGTTTTTTTTTAGTTTTTTTTTTTAATGATTACCGATCGAAGGGAATTACAAACTAGGGAACCTTGAGTTTTGGTGGTGCTCAGTGCATCAATAAATGTGTCTTTGACACTTGTGTTGCCTTCACAGCATCGCCACTAGGTTTAAGACACCCCCAAACACCTGGATATATGAAATATATAAAAATTATATACTAATACATATCCCAGTCTCCTATAATAATCCTCAATAATAAACTCCATCCATCAGAAAAATTCTGTTGACTGGGATTTAACAATTGGGGTTTGTCATTCCTGAATATTCAATTGTTTATTTGTGGATTTCAAAGATGACAAAGTCATACGCCTTGTTTCTACCTCAGAGTACACCTGATGAGACCCAAAGAGGTCAAAACCTTGTTTTTTCCACCCATATTAAATAAAATTTAATATCCTCTAAATAAATGTTTAGAGTTAAGCTCCAGTGCCTGGAGAGTGCCACACTGGGCCCTGGAAGATGCATTACAAAGTGGTGTATCCTAGGTGATGATGACATCATTGCTTATCAGTAACAATGATCTCCTTGAAGACCCCCCTATCAACCAGAGTTGATAAGGTGAGGCGAGCATGGCAACGGTGCCATTCAAAGCAAGGTAGTGCTGAGGTGCGGAGGTCCAACATTTGTTCTCTAGAGTTTTTGTAATTGTCATCTGGTAGATGTAGCCCAGGAGGCGGCACAAATCCACATCACTACAATGATTGGGAATCTCAGGGGGAAATAAAATCAGAAATTGAAAATTTGAGGACAGCAAACTGGATTTCCTGCTGAAAACATGAACATGGCATCCGGCTGCGTGCAATTTGTAGTGTTAGATTTGATCTCAGATGTTCTCGGTGTAAGAAAGGTTTTAACCCTTTAAGGGCCTCTAATGCATTAATGCATCATGCCCATTTGTCATCATGAGGCATGAATGAAGCCTTGGCGAGTAACTCGCCAAGGATGCATTAATGCATCCTGCCCATTTTCGTCATGATGCATGAATGCACCCTTGGTGAGTAACTCGCCAAGGCTGCATTCATGCATCATGCCCATCTGTCGTCATGATGCATGAATGCAGCCCTGGTAAGTAACTCGCATGCTCACCAGGGCTGGCAAGCAGACTCACCAGCACTTAATTGGGCCAGTACGGTATATGGAAATATTCTCTGACTAGCAATCGTCCATCCCGCTTGTTGGCGGCCATCTTGTTGCGCAGAGACAGCGCCCATTGATCACAGAGCCCCCTGGTGAGGACCAACATGAAATGTGACTCGCTGCCTCACCTTCATTATACAATCCAAAATGAGGCTCCCTCTGATCACGTGATGCTTGACATGGGAATGAGGCTGTGTAGGTTTGACCCCTGACGCCCGGGGTGCGTGCGCAGCAAGGGGTTGGAGGAGTTCTGTTAAAGATACTGGGATGGGGTACGCCTCACTTCTGTTCCTCAATACATTACCCTCTTTACATGCATATCGTCTATCTGGTATAGGACACATTTATGATGGCTTGATGTCTCATTTATACTTCATTTCATATTAAATGTACTGTAATCTCCAGCTTATAAGACATGCCTTATATGCGGGATTTCAGTTCTCCCTGGATCTGCAATGGGGACACCAAGACCTTTCTTTTGATATCGTACACTCATAATAAGTCATGGTAGGACATAGGGGGCCTAGCTACACATACCTTTTTGAATTTTTGAAAACCCATGCAGTAGGATATAAAAAAAAATCATTTCTTTTTACCATATTCTAAAACTCCAGGACCATCTTATACGCGGAATGTGTCTTATACACCACAACTTGCGGTCCATGATGCACCAACTCAGGGTGCGTCTTTAACATGAGATGCGGCTTTTACTAAAAGCACCATGATAGGTCTATGCTTCCATATATACACCAGACAAAGTCCATATCAGCTAAATTTTGTGAGAATTTATATAGACAAAAAGCTCAGCGAAATGATAGATGTTGTTTTATAATTCAAATCCCCAGTTGAACTGCCCCATGGGCTGCCTTTAACAATGCAGTAATAGACGTATCTTGTAATCTTTATCCAGGCGGGCGTCCCGGGCGGCTATACCCGGGCGGCTATACCCGGGAGGCTATACCCGGGAGGCTATACCCGGGAGGCTATACCCCGGAGGCTATACCCGGGAGGCTATACCCGGGAGGCTATACCCGGGAGGCTATACCCGGGAGGCTATACCCGGGCGGCTATACCCGGGAGGCTATACCCGGGAGGCTATACCCCGGAGGCTATACCCCGGGCGGCTATACCCGGGAGGCTATACCCGGGAGGCTATACCCCGGAGGCTATACCCGGGAGGCTATACCCCGGAGGCTATACCCCGGAGGCTATACCCGGGAGGCTATACCCGGGAGGCTATACCCGGGAGGCTATACCCGGGAGGCTATACCCGGTAGGCTATACCCGGGAGGCTATACCCGGGAGGCTATACCCGGGAGGCTATACCCGGGAGGCTATACCCGGGAGGCTATACCCGGGAGGCTATACCTGGGCGCCTATACCCGGGAGGCTATACCCGGGAGGCTATACCCGGGAGGCTATACCCCGGAGGCTATACCCGGGAGGCTATACCCGGGAGGCTATACCCCGGAGGCTTTACCCGGGAGGCTATACCTGGGCGCCTATACCCGGGAGGCTATACCCGGGAGGCTATACCCGGGAGGCTATACCTGGAAGGCTGGCAGTTTCAAGCTGTGACTCGTCCTACAGCATATATCAATTAGGGAGCCGCTTTTGTTACTTTAATATCTCCTGTGGATAAATCAATACATACCACACCACTCCCTGTCTCCTACCGGTCCACTGTCTCCTCTATCCCCCCTCCCTCCTCTGACAGCGCTTCAATGAATTAAAGCCTCCCTGAAAGAGAAAGATGAGAAAAATGACTTATAGTGATTCAATCTGTAAGGTCAAATAATGTATCATGGATATTGTCATGATGCATTACTGCAGCGCTGGTGAGTTACTCAGCCCTGGTGAGTAACTCACCAGCGCTGCAACCATTCAATCCTGAACGGTTGGCATGATGCACAGATGCAGTGGTGGAGAGTAAACAGTGAGCACTGATTTGGTTAAACTGAGCCAAGAGTGCATTAATGCATCATGCCCATTTGTCTTCATGATGCATGAATGCAGCCCTGGTGAGTCAAGTTATACCCAGGGCTGCTTCATTCACTCATGAAGGGTAGGCATGATGCACCAATGAAGTGCTGGCAAGTCGCCTTGCCATCACTGCATCATGTTGACCCTCTGACGGTGTATCAACCCTGTCGGGTCGGCATGATGCATGAATACAGCCCTGGCGAGTTACTTGCCAGGGCTGTATTCATGCATCATGCCGACCAATGGGCATGATGCATTAATGCATTAGTGGCTTTTAAAGGGTTAAAGCAATCAGAGTTATAAGTTAGAATGGCACTGGGTAGGGGGTGGTGGTGGTGGATTATTGATTTAATTACAATGTGTGTTAATATTGTACTGTGAGGCCTATATGGGTGATAGACAATGGGCTCGGTGAAGCGTGTAACATATTGTAGCGATTAGAAGGCGCTGGTGCAGAACTCATTAGCGCGGCGACTAGTGAGTACTACTCGTGAGATGAGTAGACTAGTGTATGGTTCACAGTCGCCACGGTGTAAGGGATAGGGAGGCCTTGCAATCTATTTTTGTTTGTGGCTCCTCTGCTATGGACTATTCCTGCTCACTATTCTAATGTAATAACAACAGTGTGTGTACTTTACTTATCAGTGAAGGAATTTTCAGAATATATCTCATACTTTTGATTTTATTCGCAGATAAGACATTTCATCATTTGGAGCCCTATGGCAGATTAGCATTAGAGCATTTTAAGATTCAGAAATGCATCCCTGTAGCCTTTGTTTTAGAATTGTTCGTTTTGAAACTACTATATATATGTAGTACAGGTTTTATCTCAGTGGGTTATGGTACAATTGGATCATATTTTCTGTATTTGAACAAAGTATTCACTGTCAAAGATCTCTATAAAGAAATCAGTGCTAAAGTGTGTGTTGCCATATGTGCATTTTTGTAAATCAGAGGAGGTTGAAGTGTAAGGCCACCTTGTGGAACTGCTAGATTCTTTTCTGTGTAAAATTTTTAGTTTACATTGAAATAATGCTATCTCAGAATATGTGTCTACTATAGGTAATGAAAGATTAATTTGATTACACCTTCATTATATAAACGATTTTGTGGAACACTGAAAGCATGTATGTACACCGAGTTACTTACACTGTGCTCCCCCTCTATAGAGAGGTGGAGTGATCTGGCCGGTTTGCTTACCACTGGCCCGAGACGAGGTACAGACTATTACAAGTGATTGGCAGTTGGGTGTGTGTGTGTGGGGGGTGGGGGTGGGCAGGCAGAGCAGGCTCCTGGCAATCTGAGACAGTGTACACTCATAATGACACACCTGTTGACTATGGCATTGAACATTGAATAAGACAGGTCCCTGTGGCAGCTGAGTGAGGTGCATGCAGAATGGACAGTCTACAGACTATTAGTACTTAGCTGCAGTGGGTAGTTCAGGTTGAATTTGTGCTATATACTACCAAAAGCCCAGATGATAGTATGCCCTATCTGTCTCACCAACTGAAACTAGACACAAGATTACAAGTCGCCGCGCCATGTCTCACAGGACTATTCTCTAC
Organism: Acholoe squamosa; assembly: GCA_949317995.1. Taxonomy (NCBI): domain Eukaryota; kingdom Metazoa; phylum Annelida; class Polychaeta; order Phyllodocida; family Polynoidae; genus Acholoe; species Acholoe squamosa. The sequence continues at coordinate 77,179,695 of OX439046.1, read as the reverse complement.
TATTGTATTAAATTCTACAACACTATGGTTTTATTCTTATAGCTTTAAGGCTGTAGCAGCCTTCAGGCTTATATTCTGGTGTCATCATGATCCACCAGTGCCGATCCACCAATACTAAGCCTTACTTCATAAATTATATGGTTTGTCGTCACATGATGTACATTTTGCCGTAACTTAAAATCTGTTATTTTAATATGTGCATTGTTTATTGTTTTGTGAATTAAATTCTGTCTCCTTTTTATTTTGTCTACATATAATGTGTATTTTGCTGTAACTTAAAGCCTGTCTACTTTTTATTTTGTCTACATATAATGTGTGTTTTGCTGTAACTTAAAATCTCTCTGTTTTAAATTTTGCAGGTGAGTGTCACGTCTAATACTGACTGATTCATGTGTGGTAAAACGGGACGGACCACCATGCCGGAATCACAGATGATAAGTAGCATTGAGGTGTACTAACTATAACAGTAGGAGAAGTGGGGAAATAGAAGAAAGGTTAGCATGGATTCTGGGTATAGCCAGCAGCTATTGATCCTTGAAGTCCATTTAATAGTAGTCATGATGCCTGATTGCAGCACTGGCAAGTAACTTGCCAGGGCTGCATTCATGCATCATGATGACGCTACGGAGATGATAGACTCCCGGTGGGGCGGCATGATGCACCAATAAAGTGCTGGCGAGACTGCTCGCCAGCACTTCATTGGTGCATCATGACGACCAATGGGCATGATGCATTAATGCATCAGCGGACTTTAAAGGGTTAACTTTTCCTGACCGAGATAAGCATATAGACACATGCAGCTTGTTTAGGCAAATAGAACCCCTCTAATCACCCTTACATAGATAGAACTAGCTGGCACTGCCACCTGGTAGGCAAAGTTAGAACTAAAAAAGGGTGGTGCATATTTTCACTGTTACTCACTCGACAAGTCGCTAACAGCTTTAACTGAGACATATTGACGACACGAACAACACGCCGTAAATTAATCTATAGGACGAAATAAATCACAATCAAACCTGCTGTGCTGTAGGCCAGAATTCATGACTTTAAAGCAAGATTTTACTCAGTGCCTGCTTGCAAATGTTGCCAGGCTAAAATGGTGTGGATTATCCATGTTCCAGCCATGGGGGGAGGTGCTGTGGTGTGAATAAGTATGAACACTCCCTCACACACAACCTAGATCATGAAATAATACTTGGCACATGTATTGAAGTAAACCATTCACAGTAATGTTTGATTGTATATGTGTATTATGAAATTATAGACTTTGTCTATGTGAGGGGAATGCACAGTGAATAATCTATATGTAAGAACAAGATATGTGCTTATGACTAAGTGCACTGAGTGCACCAGATGAACTGCTCCTCTGGCATGTGAGGTGAACGATGAGCAATCATGTACCAGGAACTGTGGGACTGATTCATATGTGTATAGCCCCATACTGATTCATGGGGATTTACCAGAGTGACTCTGCAGGACTGACTCATGTTATATGAATAGATGATGACACACAGGGATTTCCCAGAGTTACTAATGAGTGTATAAATAGACAGTGACTAACAGGGTTTTCCCCAGAGTGACTAAACCATGCATGATTCACATCAGGATATACCGTAATCTCCCGCATATAAGGCACGTCTTATACACGAATCAGACCTTGGATGGGTCTTATACCTGGGAGGCAAGCTGCCTTGAGTTGGGGGTGCGCCCTATACGCGGGTTTTTCCAATATCTTAATTGGGATCAGGTTGAGTGATGCTGATCATATATTTTTTTTGAATGCCATAAATGAGGTGTGACCAGCAGTAGAACTTATCTCTAACAATCATCTAAAAGTCCAGCTCAGGGTGTGCCTTATAGGTTCTCTTTCAACTCAGGGTGCATCTTATACGTGGCATGTGCCTTATACATGGGAGATTTACGGTATGAGCCAACTTGTGTACTACTGTAAAAGCCGCAATAGCTCCTAGTGGAATATATATAGACCATTATACTCTGGTCCATAACTCACCCACCTGCCAACAGGAGGCGCTGCTGTAGGCTACAGGGGAGCTGTTAGATAGAGACTACTGTATGGTCGTGTTTAAGCGACGGGATTCAAATAAGCAGCAGTCTCAAATAAGTACCTGGGGTACAAGGGGTAACCCAATCCTATAAGCCGCACCCCTTGTCTAGCCCAATCTTATAAGCCGCACCCCTTGTCTAGCCCAATCCTATAAGCCGCACCCCTTGTCTAGCCCAATCCTATAAGCCGCACCCCTTGTCTAACCCAATCCTATAAGCCGCACCCCTTGTCTAGCCCAATCTTATAAGCCACACCCCTTGTCTAACCCAATCCTATAAGCCGCACCCCTTGTCTAGCCCAATCTTATAAGCCGCACCCCTTGTCTAACCCAATCTTATAAGCTGCACCCCTTGTCTAGCCCAATCCTATAAGCCGCACCCCTTGTCTAGCCCAATCCTATAAGCCGCACCCCTTGTCTAGCCCAATCCTATAAGCCGCACCCCTTGTCTAGCCCAATCCTATAAGCCGCACCCCTTGTCTAACCCAATCTTATAAGCCGCACCCCTTGTCTAGCCCAATCCTATAAGCCGCACCCCTTGTCTAACCCAATCCTATAAGCCACACCCTTGTCTAACCCAATCCTATAAGCCGCACCCCTTTTCTAACCCAATCCTATAAGCTGCACCCCTTGTCTAACCCAATCCTATAAGCTACACCCCTTGTCTGACCCAATCCTATAAGCCGCACCCCTTGTCTAACCCAATCCTATAACCCACACCCCTTGTCTAACCCAATCCTATAACCCACACCCCTTGTCTCACCCAATCCTATAACCCACACCCCTTGTCTAACCCAATCCTATAACCGCACCCCTTGTCTAACCCAATCCTATAAGCCACACCCCTTGTCTAACCCAATCCTATAAGCCGCACCCCTTGTCTAACCCAATCCTATAAGCTGCACCCCTTGTCTTACCCAATCCTATAAGCCACACCCCTTGTCTAACCCAATCCTATAAGCCGCACCCCTTGTCTAACCCAATCCTGTAAGCTGCACCCCTTGTCTTACCCAATCCTATAAGCCTAACCCCTTGTCTCACCCAATCCTATAAGCCACACCCCTTGTCTAACCCAATCCTATAAGCCGCACCCCTTGTCTCACCCAATCCTATAAGCCACACCCTTTGTCTAACCCAATCCTATAAGCTGCACCCCTTGTCTAACCCAATCCTATAAGCCGCACCCCTTGTCTAACCCAATCCTATAAGCTATGGAAGAGCTGAAGCTCTGTTTATGATATACAGGCCCCATTGCAATAAGGTTGTATCCACTTGGTCCTATAGTAATTGTAGAACTTCTTTTGCCTCTCCTGCAAAAACTTGAAATATGCAGATACAACCTTGTTACACAGAGGTGACGAATTATGTTGTCCCTTATCTACCTACTATGGAAGAGCTGAAGCTCTGGCTATGATATTTGTGCCTACAGACCCAAGTGCAATGAGGTTATATCAACTGTATGCTATAGTAAGTGAAACACTTCTTTTGCCTCTCCTGCAAAACTTGAAAAATGCAGATACAACCTTGTTGCACTGAGGCGACTCCTTGTACTACTGTCCAGCAGGATATCACCATGCCACTGATTCCCAGAGAAAAATAAAAGTGTATCAAACCCGTAGGGTCGGCATGATGCGCTAATGAAGTGCTGGCGAGACCAGCACCACATTGGCGCATCATGCCGACCCTCTAGGAGTGTATCAAACCCGTAGAGTCGGCATGATGCGCCAATGAAGTGCTGGTGAGACCAGCACCCCATTGGCGCATCATGCCGACCCTCTAGGAGTGTTTCAAACCCGTAGGGTCGGCATGATGCATGAGCTACATTCATTTATCATGACGACCAACGGGCATGATGGGCATGCATAAGTGGCTCTTCAGTGCTTGATAATTCAGCCTTCGTCATGATGCATGAATGCAGCCCGGGTGAGTCACCTGCCGGTGCTTCATATAAGCATCGTGTCGAGCCTCCAGGGTTTAAATGAAGGAGGATGCAGCAAAGAGTTACCCACCAGTACTGCATTAGTACTGCTAGTATTACAAGCCATCTTTCCTGCACTGGGCCAAAAAAAGGGTGGGCCCTCTATTACTAGCCTTTAGGTAGGGTCTTTTGTCTTAGCTTATTCCATTGTTCATTCAATAATCTCATAAAAGTCTGAATGACCATGTTTTCCCACAAGAAGAAAGACACCTGTTGAAGACATTTGGTGTAGCAAAAACCAAGTCTTAACCCAATAAGGGCCGGTGATGCATCAATGCATCATGCCCATAGGTCTTCATGATGCATGGATGCATCATGCCCATAGGTCTTCATGATGCATGGATGCATCATGCCCACAGGTCGTCATGATGCATGGATGCATCATGCCCATAGGTCTTCATGATGCATGGATGCATCATGCCCATAGGTCGTCATGATGCATGGATGCATCATGCCCACAGGTCGTCATGATGCATGGATGCATCATGCCCATAGGTCGTCATGATGCATGGATGCATCATGCCCATAGGTCTTCATGATGCATGGATGCATCATGCCCACAGGTCGTCATGATGCATGGATGCATCATGCCCACAGGTCTTCATGATGCATGGATGCATCATGCCCACAGGTCGTCATGATGCATGGATGCATCATGCCCACAGGTCGTCATGATGCATGGATGCATCATGCCCACAGGTCGTCATGATGCATGGATGCATCATGCCCACAGGTCGTCATGATGCATTCATGCATCATGCCCACAGGTCGTCATGATGCATTCATGCATCATGCCCATTGGTTGTCATGATGCATCCATGCATCATGCCCATAGGGTGGACATAGGGTGAAAATTGACAGCATGAAGTGCTCTCTTCTCATTGTGTGTGAAACAGTCAGGTAAAAAAAAAAACACAGATAATTTTACATTTTATGTTTTCATAAACAGTGACACGAGAGAATTCTGTCACTCATTGAACTAGAAACCCACAAACAACACAAAACACATCCCACTAAAAACCAAAAAAATATCAGCAGAAGAAAAAATCTGATTACGGTGCATGGGATGAGAAAACAAGACATCAAACCCGAGCTACTCTGGTGGAAGGCAATTGTCAAAGTTGTCGTAACAAGAAATATGATGTGTCAAATAACAGAGTTCAAAGTGCCGCTTGGATGAAAAAACAATTACCCAGAGACTTGTCATGGCGACTTTTTTGTTGTTTGAACCCTTGAAAAACCTGATATTACTGGAATACACTGTCAGTCTACTACTCTCTCTTTCCTGCCTTTTGTCTGACTGCCTCAAGTTAAGTCTATCTCTTTTTGCTTTCAGTTTGTTTGTCTGTACTTTCTATGTTAATAACCTATTGAGTGAATATTGCCAGTCCCTATTTTTCCATCTCCTGATTGTGTTCATATTGACATTTGTCAAGATCCATGAAGTTCTGTTTCATTTGTGACTTTCCTTTGAAAAATCAATAAAACTTGGTCTGCTCTATAGCATTATTTAAATGAACATAGCAGTTCATTAATGCAATGAGCAAGTCCAAAAAGAAAAAGGAGAGTGACACATGTACCAAGTCATGACTAAATGTGAGTAGTAGGGAGTAGTGACAGTTGTACCAAGTCATGACTGAATGTGAGTAGTAGGGTGTAGTGACAGTTGTACCAAGTCATGACTGAATGTGAGTAGTAGGGTGTAGTGACAGTTGTACCAAGTCATGACTGTGGGTGTGAGTAGTAGGGAGTAGTGACAGTTGTACCAAGTCATGACTAAATGTGAGTAGTAGGGAGTAGTGACAGTTGTACCAAGTCATGACTGAATGTGAGTAGTAGGGTGTAGTGACAGTTGTACCAAGTCATGACTGTGGGTGTGAGTAGTAGTAGGGAGTAGTGACAGTTGTACCAAGTCATGACTGGGTGTGAGTAGTAGGGAGTAGTGACAGTTGTACCAAGTCATGACTGTGGGTGTGAGTAGTAGTAGGGAGTAGTGACAGTTGTACCAAGTCATGACTGTGGATGTATGTAGTAGGGAGTAGTGACAGTTGTACCAAGTCATGACTGTGGTGTGAGTAGTAGGGAGTAGTGACAGTTGTACCAAGTCATGACTGTGGGTGTGAGTAGTAGTAGGGAGTAGTGACAGTTGTACCAAGTCATGACTGTGGGTGTGAGTAGTAGTAGGGAGTAGTGACAGTTGTACCAAGTCATGACTGTGGGTGTGAGTAGTAGTAGGGAGTAGTGACAGTTGTACCAAGTCATGACTGTGGGTGTATGTAGTAGGGAGTAGTGACAGTTGTACCAAGTCATGACTGTGGGTGTGAGTAGTAGGGAGTAGTGACTGTTGTACAAAGTCATGACTGTGGGTGTATGTAGTAGGGAGTAGTGACAGTTGTACCAAGTCATGACTGTGGGTGTGAGTAGTAGGGAGTAGTGACAGTTGTACCAAGTCATGACTGTGGGTGTGAGTAGCAGGGAGTAGTGACAGTTGTACCAAGTCATGACTGTGGGTGTGAGTAGTAGTAGGGAGTAGTGACATTTGTACCAAGTCATGGCTGTGGGTGTGAGTAGTAGCAGGGAGTAGTGACAGTTGTACCAAGTTATGACTGTGGTGTGAGTAGCAGGGAGTAGTGACAGTTGTACCAAGTCATGACTATGGGTGTGAGTAGTCGTAGGGAGTAGTGACAGTTGTACCAAGTCATGACTGTGGGTGTGAGTAGTAGTAGGGAGTAGTGACAGTTGTACCAAGTCATGACTGTGGGTGTGAGTAGTAGTAGGGAGTAGTGACAGTTGTACCAAGTCATGACTGTGGGTGTATGTAGTAGGGAGTAGTGACAGTTGTACCAAGTCATGACTGTGGGTGTGAGTAGTAGGGAGTAGTGACTGTTGTACAAAGTCATGACTGTGGGTGTATGTAGTAGGGAGTAGTGACAGTTGTACCAAGTCATGACTGTGGGTGTGAGTAGTAGGGAGTAGTGACAGTTGTACCAAGTCATGACTGGGTGTGAGTAGCAGGGAGTAGTGACAGTTGTACCAAGTCATGACTGTGGGTGTGAGTAGCAGGGAGTAGTGACAGTTGTACCAAGTCATGACTGTGGGTGTGAGTAGTAGTAGGGAGTAGTGACAGTTGTACCAAGTCATGACTGTGGGTGTGAGTAGTAAGGAGTAGTGACAGTTGTACCAAGTCATGACTGTGGGTGTCAGTAGTAGTAGGGAGTAGTGACAGTTGTACCAAGTCATGACTGTGTGTGTGAGTAGTAGGGAGTAGTGACAGTTGTACCAAATCATGACTGTGGGTGTGAGTAGTAGGGAGTAGTGACAGTTGTACCAAGTCATGACTGTGGGTGTGAGTAGTAGGGAGTAGTGACAGTTGTACCAAGTCATGACTGTGGGTGTGAGGAGTAGCAGGGAGTAGTGACAGTTGTACCAAGTCATGACTGTGGGTGTGAGTAGTAGCAGGGAGTAGTGACAGTTGTACCAAGTCATGACTGTGGGTGTGAGTAGTAGTAGGGAGTAGTGACAGTTGTACCAAATCATGACTGTGGTGTGAGTAGTAGTAGGGAGTAGTGACAGTTGTACCAAGTCATGACTGTGGGTGTGAGTAGTAGTAGGGAGTAGTGACAGTTGTACCAAGTCATGACTGTGGGTGTGAGGAGTAGTAGGGAGTAGTGACAGTTTTACCAAGTCATGACTGTGGTGTGAGTAGTAGGGAGTAGTGACAGTTGTACCAAGTCATGACTGTGGTGTGAGTAGTAGGGAGTAGTGACAGTTGTACCAAGTCATGACTGTGGGTGTGAGTAGTAGGGAGTAGTGACAGTTGTACCAAGTCATGACTGTGGGTGTGAGTAGCAGGGAGTAGTGACAGTTGTACCAAGTCATGACTGTGGGTGTGAGTAGTAGTAGGGAGTAGTGACATTTGTACCAAGTCATGGCTGTGGGTGTGAGTAGTAGCAGGGAGTAGTGACAGTTGTACCAAGTTATGACTGTGGTGTGAGTAGCAGGGAGTAGTGACAGTTGTACCAAGTCATGACTATGGGTGTGAGTAGTCGTAGGGAGTAGTGACAGTTGTACCAAGTCATGACTGTGGGTGTGAGTAGTAGTAGGGAGTAGTGACAGTTGTACCAAGTCATGACTGTGTGTGTGAGTAGTAGGGAGTAGTGACAGTTGTACCAAATCATGACTGTGGGTGTGAGTAGTAGGGAGTAGTGACAGTTGTACCAAGTCATGACTGTGGGTGTGAGTAGTAGGGAGTAGTGACAGTTGTACCAAGTCATGACTGTGGGTGTGAGGAGTAGCAGGGAGTAGTGACAGTTGTACCAAGTCATGACTGTGGGTGTGAGTAGTAGCAGGGAGTAGTGACAGTTGTACCAAGTCATGACTGTGGGTGTGAGTAGTAGTAGGGAGTAGTGACAGTTGTACCAAATCATGACTGTGGTGTGAGTAGTAGTAGGGAGTAGTGACAGTTGTACCAAGTCATGACTGTGGGTGTGAGTAGTAGTAGGGAGTAGTGACAGTTGTACCAAGTCATGACTGTGGGTGTGAGGAGTAGTAGGGAGTAGTGACAGTTTTACCAAGTCATGACTGTGGTGTGAGTAGTAGGGAGTAGTGACAGTTGTACCAAGTCATGACTGTGGTGTGAGTAGTAGGGAGTAGTGACAGTTGTACCAAGTCATGACTGTGGGTGTGAGTAGTAGGGAGTAGTGACAGTTGTACCAAGTCATGACTGTGGGTGTGAGTAGCAGGGAGTAGTGACAGTTGTACCAAGTCATGACTGTGGGTGTGAGTAGTAGTAGGGAGTAGTGACATTTGTACCAAGTCATGGCTGTGGGTGTGAGTAGTAGCAGGGAGTAGTGACAGTTGTACCAAGTTATGACTGTGGTGTGAGTAGCAGGGAGTAGTGACAGTTGTACCAAGTCATGACTATGGGTGTGAGTAGTCGTAGGGAGTAGTGACAGTTGTACCAAGTCATGACTGTGGGTGTGAGTAGTAGTAGGGAGTAGTGACAGTTGTACCAAGTCATGACTGTGGGTGTGAGTAGTAGGGAGTAGTGACAGTTGTACCAAGTCATGACTGTGGGTGTGAGTAGCAGGGAGTAGTGACAGTTGTACCAAGTCATGACTGTGGGTGTGAGTAGTAGTAGGGAGTAGTGACATTTGTACCAAGTCATGGCTGTGGGTGTGAGTAGTAGCAGGGAGTAGTGACAGTTGTACCAAGTTATGACTGTGGTGTGAGTAGCAGGGAGTAGTGACAGTTGTACCAAGTCATGACTATGGGTGTGAGTAGTCGTAGGGAGTAGTGACAGTTGTACCAAGTCATGACTGTGGGTGTGAGTAGTAGTAGGGAGTAGTGACAGTTGTACCAAGTCATGACTGTGGGTGTGAGTAGTAGTAGGGAGTAGTGACAGTTGTACCAAGTCATGACTGTGGGTGTGAGTAGCAGGGAGTAGTGACAGTTGTACCAAGTCATGACTGGGTGTGAGTAGTAGCAGGGAGTAGTGACAGTTGTACCAAGTCATGACTGGGTGTGAGTAGTAGCAGGGAGTAGTGACAGTTGTACCAAGTCATGACTGTGGGTGTGAGTAGTAGGGAGTAGTGACAGTTGTATCAAGTCATGACTGTGGGTGTGAGTAGTAGTAGGGAGTAGTGACAGTTGTACCAAGTCATGACTGGGTGTGAGTAGTAGCAGGGAGTAGTGACAGTTGTACCAAGTCATGACTGTGGGTGTGAGTAGTAGGGAGTAGTGACAGTTGTATCAAGTCATGACTGTGGGTGTGAGTAGCAGGGAGTAGTGACAGTTGTACCAAGTCATGACTGTGGGTGTGAGTAGCAGGGAGTAGTGACAGTTGTACCAAGTCATGACTATGGGTGTGAGTAGTCGTAGGGAGTAGTGACAGTTGTACCAAGTCATGACTGTGGGTGTGAGTAGTAGTAGGGAGTAGTGACAGTTGTACCAAGTCATGACTGTGGGTGTGAGTAGTAGCAGGGAGTAGTGACAGTTGTACCAAGTCATGACTGTGGGTGTGAGTAGTAGGGAGTAGTGACAGTTGTACCAAGTTATGACTGTGGGTGTAAGTAGTAGTAGGGAATAGTGACAGTTGTACCAAGTCATGACTGTGGGTGGTAGTAGTAGGGAGTAGTGACAGTTGTACCAAGTCATGACTGTGTGTGTGAGTAGCAGGGAGTAGTGACAGTTGTACCAAGTCATGACTGTGGGTGTGAGTAGTAGTAGGGAGTAGTGACAGTTGTACCAAGTCATGACTGTGGGTGTGAGTAGTAGGGAGTAGTGACAGTTGTACCAAGTCATGACTGTGGGTGTGAGTAGCAGGGAGAAGTGACAGGGACAGTTGACATTGACGACAAAAGTGTGAATGATGCATGCACCCAAACCGCTACTTCCGCTACTAGCCGTCCCTAAGCCCTGTCAGGCGGGTGGGTATTGATAGGTACTATCGACATGCGGAAGTCACCCCTGGCAGTAAGGGTTGTAGGGGTGGAGCTGGGTATAGAGTAAGTGGCTGAAGGTCTGAAGGTGAGTTGGTCAGGGTTTGAGGAAGGCGGGCAGTAATTCGGGGTTGGAAAGTATAGGATGGAGGATATGATAGGCACGCATATCATAGACAGAGCTTCAGTACATTCATATTTCTCAGCTGCTCTCCCACCCTCATTGCAGCTGAGGGTGAGGGGAGCAGCCCAGTGTAAGGGGGAGCAGCTTATGGTGAGGG